>SEYY01000164.1:66724-86724 GCA_009176605.1 Armadillidium nasatum
TACTTTGTGATTTATCTCATCACTCACCATCTTCTTAAATCCCATCACAAAGTTACGACTTTATATTGGCGGCAGCGGTGACGACTTTATATTGGCGACGTTATATTGGTCGACAGCTGTGAAATCATAGTTATATTGTTAATAAACAGTTGAGACTGTTTTAAAGTTCATATTATAATTGGTGAGGTTGATTTTTGATAAAACTTTAAGTAAATTGATGAGATACATTTTTCCTTATATTTTTATTAGACTGAAGTTTCGAAGTGTTTCAAAGTGGAACTATAGATATTGTTTTATATGAAGTTAAGTTCATTTAATATTTAATATGCAGAAGCAGGTGAATTTCAAAACGAAAACTTTAATATGCCAAATTTCTCCAATATCGTAGGAAAACTAAATTTTTAATGGAAAAGTAATTTAAGCGCTTTTAAATCAATTTAATACTAGAGTAAAACTTGAAGGCTGGAGAGAAGTTAAAGTAAATATTCTAAAATGCTTGTGCATAGACTCTGCCCAACTTATTTAAATCACACCCAGAGATTGAAGAATTTGATTTAACGAGCTTATAGAATTTTTAGCTAAGAGATTTGAAATTAAAGTGTCAAAACAAGAAGCTATAGTAGATTTTCAAATATAAGACAAGGGCATTTAACATTAGAGACTACGCTAACAAGATAGTTGAGATAAGCGAATCAGTCATGGATGTTCTTACCGAGTTCGAAGACGTAGAGAACAGAGATCAGTTTCTCATCTCTATATTTATTAATGGATTAAATTTAGAAATAAAAAAACTTATAGGAATCCAAGAATTTACCACTTACAATAATTGTTTACAGACTGCATTAAAGGCAGAAAAATTAATACCCTCTAGAAACCCTATATTTAATGTTAATAATGAAAATGATCAAAGTAATAATTTCACTAATTATAGAAATTCCCCTAATAATAGAGATAGAAATTATAATATAATTTATATGCTTTTATTGTAATAAACAAGGACATATAAAGAGATACTGCCCTCAAATTAATAGAAGACACTCCCTTATGCAAAACCCTCCAAAAAACTATTAAACCGATCCGTTGCAGATAATTTGAAGAATCCTGTAACATATTTAAGAATAAATAATTTAGTCATTGGGATACTGGGATTCAGGGTCAAATATATCAATAGTTTCTTATAATCATTTTTCTAAGTTATATGAAACGGATCGATTTAAGAGTGTTATAAAAGTCCCTAATATAAATGTTACAAGTGTTACTGGTGAAAAATTAGAATTAATAGGTAAAGTTTCTTTATATTTTAGTATTGGTAAAATTAAATTTATTCATGAGGTGTATATATTAGACAATACAAAATTCGTAGGAGATTTGTTGATAGGAAGAGACATAATTAAGAGGATAGGGAAGGTGATGTTTAATTTTGAAGAAAAGTATATACAGTAAATAAAGTAAGGTACCTATAGTTTGTTCGAGTGATTATGACATGCAATGTTTTAGGTATAAGTAAGTAAATTAATGAAGATAAGTTAAAAATTAAAAAAAAATTAATATTACCCCCTCGTTCCTTTGTAAAGACATATGGTATTGTACAAAATAAGTGGAAAAATAAACATATAGTCATTGAATCTTCTTGTACAGATGGTTTAAGAGTTGGAAATACCTTAGCATTGTAAATAATAAATTAGAAGTACCTTTTACTATTGCCAACTTTTTTGATAGAGAGATAACTTTAAACAAAAACGAATTGATAGGAGACATATTTTTAGCAGAAGAAGAAGAAATAGAGATAGAAAATATAGCTAAATCTGATTGTACATTCGATTTAAACAGTATAAACTTAGATAACTTAGAAACTAATCAACAGATAAGAATGCTAGAATTAATTAAAAATATAAAGACGAATTTTCCCAAACCTCTGATGATATAGGTTTATGTAAATTAAACAAGCATAATATTAAGACAGGTAATAGCAAACCAGTTTTTGTTCCACAATATAGACTACCACAAGCAACAAAAGAAGTCATGCAGGATCACATAAATAAAATGTTGAAATTAGGATTGATTGAGAGATCCTCCAGTAGTTGGAACTGCCTATAATACTAATAAAAAAATCAGAGAATACACTACCTTTTTGTTTATGATGCAAGAGCTTTAAATAAAGTAACAGAAGCGGAGGTGATGTCCATGCCCCGTGTTGACGAAATATTATCATCATTAAATGGCTCAAGATATTTTTCTGTTCTCGATAATCTAAAGGGATTTAACCAAATTTTAATAGAAGAAGAAGATAGACATAAGACAAGTTTTATAGGTCCGGATAACTTAAAATATCAACATATTAGAATGCCTTACGGTTTAATAGGCGCCCCTACTACTTTCACTAAGACCTTATCCCTTCTATTTTCTGAAGTTTTAGGAAAGTTTTGCCATATTTATATGGATGATTTAATTCTATATACATCTGATTTCGAAGACCATCTTAAAAACCTAGAGCAAGTCTTAAAAATTTATAAAGATTCAGGCCTAAAGTTATCATTAAAAAAGTGTAAGTTCGCACAAGAAAGTGTAAAGTATCTTGGACATATTATTTCAAAGAAAGGTATTCAAATAGATCCGATTAAATTACAAGGAATTAGAGATTATGAAACACCTAGGAATGTAAAGGAAGTGAGAAGATTTTTAGGAATGTCAAGTTATTATAGAAAATTTATTGATGGTTTCTCAAGTATTTGTGCCCCCTTAACAAACCTCACTAAGAAATATTCTAAGTTTATTTGGACTGATTTAGAAGAGAAGGCTTTCTTAAAAATAAAAGAATTATTATCTAGTTCACCCATTTTAATACACCCAAATTTTAATAACCCGTTTAAACTTCATACTGATGTGTCAGACTTGGCGATCGGAGCTGTTCTAACACAGGAAAGTGATGGTGTAGATAAACCGATAGCATACTTCTCGAGGAAGTTAACTCCACAAGAAAGTAGATACAGTGTAACTGAAAGGGAAGCATTAGCCATTGTCAAATCAGTTAGACATTTTGATTACTATCTCTATGAACACAAATTTACGATCATTTCAGATCATCAGCCATTAAGATATCTTTTTAAGTTTAAACCTAGCACCCCTAGAATTGCTAGATGGGCTTTATTACTTACAGAGTTTAATTTTGATATTCAGTTTAGAGCGGGAAAGGAAAATGTAATTCCAGACGCACTCAGTAGAAGTATTCATGTTATAAATAATAGTGAAGAGATTGATCCGTCAAAAGTTTTAAATTCAGATAATGTAAGGAAAGAACAGTTAAAAGACTTAGAATGGAGAAGAATTATAAATTACTTTGAGAAAAGAAACATAGAAGGTATACCAAGGGATATAGATTTATCCAGGTTTATTATGAAAAACAAATGTCTATATTTCATACATTTTAATAAACATCAAAGACCTTACAAAGAAACACTTGTAATTCCTCACACCCTTAAAAACACAGCTTTATACATAGTACACAACTCTAACTTAAACTTTCACACTAGTTTTATTAAGACATTATACAGAGCAGAAGATTTATTCTATTGGCCTAACATGACACAAGATATTAAAGAATACTGTAGAAATTGTTTAACATGTCAAAAATTTCCCCTTACAATAACATTAAAGCACCCCTACAACTCTTTCACTCACCTCTTTCTCCTGGATCACATATAGGTATTGACATTATAGGACCATTTCCTATCACTTCTAATAACAATAAATACATTTTCTCTATAATAGATCATTTTTCAAGATTCCTCCAAACCTATCCTATCCCAAATATTAAAAAAGAAACAATAGTAAAATGCCTAATAGACTACATAAACAGATTCTCAGCTCCATTTCATATCACTACTGATAACGGTACACAGTTTCATTCAAATCTTTTCAAGGAAGTTTGTGACCTCTTTAAAACTAAAGTACACTACACAACAAGCTTTCATCCCCAAGGAAACAGTTACTCAGAAAGATCACACAGAAACATTAAAAACGCCTTAGCATCTGCACTAGAACACTCTGAACTACATCACTGGGAAGACTATTTATCCTTTGTTACACTAGCTCTAAACACTTCTTACCACTCAAGCACCAATGAAATCCCTTTCTTTCTTTTCTTTGGGAGAGATGCCCTCTTACCACTTTCCGACATTATTAAAGCAGGAGAAACGTATGATTATATAGGTAGAAATGCTAAAGAAGAGATAAGTAGAAAGATGAAAGAAGCATATAAGAATGCTCAAGAGTTTAATGCTAAAATGCAAAGGAAAAGAAAAGAATATTTTAAAGATAAAAATTTCAAAGAGTTTGAAATAGGAAATTTTGTATGGTTACTAGATAATTATAGAAGAGGCAAAGGTAGTAAACTTAAACCCAGATATCTCGGACCCTATAGAATTATTGATAAATACTCACCTGTGAATTACACTATTAAACCCTTATACGATCTGCATAAAAGACAAGAAAGAGTACACATAAACCGATTAAAAAGATGTCATTTGCCAAATGTCATACATGACCCCGATAGAGAAAATGAAGTAGAGTTAAATGACGAAATAGAAGAAGAAACAGATTTGGAGAGTACAAATTCCGATAGTGATGACGATATTTATATTCCGATGAATGTTAATAGGAATAATAACATTAGAATAAATCAAGATAGAAATAATAATGAGAGAAATACATATAACTTAAGGTCAAAAGGACCTATTGTAGATACCAGTAGAGTTTTGGAAAGACCACTTGAATATAGGTCGAATAGAAGTCGAAATATGATTAGCTTAATTGTTGTCTTGATATTCATTGTCAAGATGTTTTGTTATTGTTAAAATGATTTAGAATTGAGGAAATATTATGTAATGGTTTATATTATGAGAATTATTTTATGATTATTTATTCATTTATGAGGATTCATTTTATGTTGAAGTTATAAAAGGTTGTAAGAAGGAACAAGGAATTTGTTACCTTTGTTGATAGAATCTTGCGGAGAACCATTGCGAGTTCAATCCTAACGTTAAATGAATTGTTATACCTTCGGGGACATTCATGTTAGACCGCCTTGTGACTATTTGTAAACAAACGTTTGTTTACATTATTCAGAGATTCAAGGTTTGAATATCTATTGTATAGATATTTGTTTTAGACTCCAGAAACTCTTAAAAAAGATTTCTGAGAGGTTGAATTGATGTTATATTATATTTTTTATATTATTTTATATTATTGTTGTTTTATAAATTCCTCTTTTAACAATGTTTAAGTTAAGAAAGTTGATGTTAAGACCTTTTTGAATTTGTAATATTTTAGAGTTATTTAGTTAAATAAATTTTTGTAATTCATCTTTTGCAAATAGGTTAAAATTTAAACATGGGGTAATATAAAGTATTTTTATTTCAACTATTTACAATATATGAATTTCTTTAATTATTGATGAAGCTTAAAAACTTATAATAACATTTCTTTTTATATTTATTTATTTTCTTAAATTTTATGATTATTATTATTATTATTATTATTATTATTATTATTATTATTATTATTATTATTATTATTATGTAACTTACTTAATCTCAGCACCTATAAAAGGAATCAAAAATACATTATAAAGAGTCAGTAGACAACGGCCATTAGATCCCTGAGGATCTATCTCTTAACCTGAGTTAAGAAGGGGCCATAACCTTAACCTGAGTTAAGGGAGGGAAAGGTGATCCCAGAGGATTAACCGCTATTGGCCAGAGCCAATGACTAGATTTGATTGAAGAAGGTAGTCAAAACCTCCTTTTAGAATCTAGTTCCAAACCCGAGTTAAGAAGGGGCTTTTAGATCTTTGATCTAACCTTAACCTGAGTTAAGGGAGGAAAGTGATCCCAGAGGATCAACTGTTGGCCAGAGCCAACGACTGAGTTTGATTGAAGGAAGGTAGTTAAAACCTCCTTTTAAAACTCAGTTCCTTATTCTTTCCTTAAGGCCTTTGAAGGACAGATCCCAGAGGATCTCAAGAGTTCCTTCATTTCTTTTCTCGTGAATTCCCGTCTACTTTAACCCTTGTGTAAATAGTTAATATTCCCATATGTTGCTTAAAGATATTTAATTCATAATACGCTCGGTCATTAGCCATTGCTACCATTTTTGTTAAATCATTTTCCTTTTGTAAATAAATTATTATTAAGTAAAAAGTTGTTTCACTTTGATTCCTCTTTGAAATTTCAGTCAAGTCTTTATTTTTATTTTGTAAAGCGTACTTTGTGATTTATCTCATCACTCACCATCTTCTTAATCCCATCACAAAGTTACGACTTTATAATATATATATATATATATATATATATATATATATATATATTATATATATATATATATATATATATATATATATATATATATATATATATATATATATATATATATATATATATATATATATATATATTTCTTTAAACTAGGGTCTGTTGTTGATATTGAAACCGGACAGTTTCTGTACGGGGATAAATGTTCTAAAATGTTCGATAAACCAAAATACAAACATTTAACCGGGATAAGAGGAATAGAATTTGTCATTTCCAAGTTCTTTGATGAGAATGAAAATATCATCTTTCCCGTCAATAAGGATGAAGGCAATTCGACCCGTCACCATCGTCCAATATATATAAAAGAGGATGGAACTGTAAGTTTGGAAGATGGTACACTCTCTTTCTGTCTGTTTGTTTCTCTTTCTATCATGGTTTTTCCACCGTCTGTTATTTACTAATGAATTTTTCTACCTGCTACTTCATCACTTATTCACTCTTATGTCAATGATTGTACTTTATCTTCTTCCATTTGATAACTGCAAATAGAAAATGCTGTGGCTGTTATAAAACTGGTTCCTAATGCTTCACTTATTTCTAATTGGGACAGGGAAGTATGGTCGTATTCAAGGTATTATAAACTCATTTCATTTTCTGTCCACTTTACTCGATCTTTCTTACAACTACATCATCTTCGAAACCACAACAACAATCTTCCATTGTTCATAATGCTGTTGGAGATTTTTTTTCGTGATATTTCTTGTAAGAGATTACATTATTCATCTATGAATCACTTTTTCAAGTTCCATGTTTCATGGCAAGCATGCTCATAATATAGAGGATTATTTCCTCTCATGTTATACTGTCTCTTGGGTGTGATGTGATGCTTGAACACTTTCATAAACCAGGCTTTACGTAAAGGGAAACAAACTAAAATTCTTTCTTTTGTAATTACATTAAAAAAAAAAAGCATTAATTTAATAAATAGCTGAGAGGGATTTAACTTTTCAATAGAAAATTCTTTTAAGTATCTGAACTTTTTTTATATTTGATTTTTTATTATACGAACAAAAAACTTTGGTTCATTTTAGTTGACAACATTCAATTTTTCATGCGTATATTTCTAATTTTTTTTATGAATACTAAAATTTAGAAACCCAAAAATTTAGAAAACTTTGAAAGGAAAACCGTTTTATGAAGTGAAGGTCATTTTATTTTGTTTTTTAAAACATACCTTGCTACAATTTTTGTCTGACGGCATCCACTTTTCATTTTCTAATAGAATAAACAAATCTAAATTTTTTTCTTAGCCATTCTCTGTAGAAGAAATGGCGCCCAAAGAACAACCAAATACGGAAAAGGGGATGAAATCTAGAAAACTCTGCAATTTCGTTGAAGGTAATTCAAAAAAAAAAAAATAAAAAATAAAAGAATATTATATATTTTTTCTAGTTTTACTACTACTACTACTAATAATAATAATAATAGTAATGACGCTGTTCCACATCTTCTCTTTTGCTACTTCAATTTCATCCAAGTCTTCCTCTTTCCTATCTTCACACAACTTTTCCTAATCTATAAGGCTTATTATTTTCATTATCATTTTGTTACTAAACCTGAAGCGAAAAAAAGGTCAAGGTTTCACAAGAAACCCACCAGACCTAGTTTACTATATCAGGTATAAGTGTTCACCACTTAAAAACAAAGAAAATACATTATATATATAATCTAAATTTTTATATAGAAAAACATGTTCTAATTGACACGTCATCATTATGATCATCATCATTATCATTATCATCATTAAAATCATTATCACCATCATTATTATCATTATCATCATTATAATTATTATTATTATCATCATCGTTGTTGTTGCTATTAAACTAAAATTAATTACCTGAATTAGAATGTTAAACGTTTTCGAAATTTATAATTTCCTTTTCAGGTCAATAATAATTTTTTTAATAAATTGTAAATATTATTATTAGTATTACAAAGTAGTAGTAGTACACTGCAAAAACGAATCGTTGGGACAAGAGGCAAAAATGGCAAGAAAAATATTTTTGTTATTTTCTTATTAGAAAATAAATCGGTGAAGCGACGTTTCTTATGCTTAACATGTCTATTTTTCTATTGAAAATTTTACTGACATTTTTTTGCCACATGTTCCAACGATTCGTTAGGACAATTTTTTTGCAGTGTATTAATATTATAATTTATGTTACTGTTGTCGATATCTGAGCATATTGCTCGGTTTTTGTTCCATATATTTTTGTGAAGTTATTTAAGGTTTACAAAACTTATTTAAGTATTTTTCAGTTAATCGATCGTGTAATGCAATAAAAATGGATAAAATAGAAGAATCACTTCGAAAACTGCATCCGTAAGTAGTTCAATATATATATATATATATATACCAGGTGTGATAAAAAAAAATACGGTGAATGAAATTGTATAGAAGCAACTGATGACGCTGCATACATATAAAGTAAAATGCCCGATAGCCTGATCCTTTGAGATAGTCAGTGTCTGGTTTGAACAGGTTGTGACTCATCAGTCGGCTTCAAGAGCAGGAAGAGTGAGGTCGTGTTTACCGTGTCTGTTGTTCATCATGGATTTTGAACAACGTGTTAACATTAAATTCTGTTGTAAGTTGCAAAAATGTGCCAAAGAAGCTCATGAAATGTTAAAATCAGTGTATGGCAATAATGTGGTGGCTTTGAAGACTGTTTACAAAAGGTACGGGTGATTTAATAGCGGAAATTAGTCGGTTGGGACGTTCTTCGACTTCAAAAACTGACGAAAACGTGCAGAAAGTGACAAAAATGGTTCGTTTAAACAAGCAATTGACTATTCAAGAGCTTTCCGAAGAACTGAACATCTCTTACGGGTCCGTGCGAAATGATGTACAGAGAAAGAGACCGGAAAAATGAGGAAATGGGTTCCTCCTTCATCATGACAACGCGCCGTGCTACATCTCGCTTCTGATTCGAGAGTTTTGGCCAAAAAAAAAAAAAAAAAAGATTCCTGTTTGTCCACATCCGCCTTACTCTCCGGATTTAGCACCATGCTACTTCTGACTCTTTCAAAAAATAAAAACCGTGCTAAAAGGAAAACGTTTTGACACCATTACCAACAGTCAGAGAGCCACGACGCAGCAGCTGAAGACCCTTTCGAAAGAAGGCTTCCAAAAATGCTTTCAATCATGGACTCGACGTTGGAATGAATGCATCGCTAGCCGAGGAGAATACTTTGAAAGAGTGTAATTCAAATTTGAGGTAAGCTTATTACTTTGTTCGTAATAATACTGTTCACCGTATTTTTTTAATCACATTTAATGAAAGACCTAAAAACAAATGCCCTGAGAGGGGAAACAAGTTGAAATTCGATCGTGCAACTCAGTATAGGAAGATGACATTTATCGCTATAATAGACTCCCCAGTTATTGAAGTGGTGAGAATTCTAGGGTAACGAACAGAAGTCCGAAAAAGAAAGGAAAATGAAGATGAAAGATTCTTCAGGACTTCTGCAAGAAACTTTATGCTGAAGATGGGCAACAAAGTGGGATGGTGGCAATGAATCAGAAAGTAGGAAGGAAAAATGTACGTGTGGAAACAGTCTTGAATTTGAAAACAGCGATAGAATTATCTAGAACAAATAATGTACTTTTATTAAGGCCTTTTTAAACCTACTTAAAATGGTTCAGTATTAAAGTATTCATATAGAAGACAATGTAAAGGTGGAAAATACTTTAATTAAAAGGTGAAGTACAACAGAATAATACGAAATCTCTTAAAATAAAGGTAGCTTCTTTAAAAGAAAATGTATTAGGAGTCTCAAGTTCATAATAGAATTCATAATAATTACTAATAGAAATCCAATTAAATTGATACACACAATTTTATACGTAGATGAGAAATTACTAAATAGGCTGTTAAAAAAATCACTGAAATTCAAAACGGGGGTATTCCCCTTCAAAACAAAGAGAAGGAAAAAAAGGGTGAAAAAATGAGGTGATTTCACCGTGAAAACAGATAGCCTAAAAGGCCAAAGCCAGGAAAAAAGAACAGAAAAAAATATTCGAGAATTAGACAGGAATCGCGCCATGTTTAATAAAACATTTTAAATTTTCAGGAATCACCATGTTTAAAAAAAATTTTCATGTTAATTTTTGCACATAATTCCGAACCAACAAAATTTGTCTGAGTCTTCGTTTTGGAGTAGATGTTTTTTCAGTTTTTCTTTTTCTCCACTCTTCACGAATACCTTGAATGAAGATTTTTGGGTTTTGAGATCGAAAGTTCGGTTTTAAAAGTTTTAGTTATTTATTTTTCTTTTGATCTTTTTATGATCTCATCGTTTTAAAGTAATTTTTTTGTTCTCTTAGGTTGAAGTTAGGATGTTAATAGAGTAAATTCATTTATGGTGTTTGCTGTTATATATATATATATATATATATATATATATATATATATATATATATATATATATATATATATATATATATATATATATATATTGACAGGACATACCGAAAGGGCAAATTTCCCCCGAGTTTATGTCAATTCTGCTCAAAACCATATTGTGACTTTAACGACACAGAATGTGAGTTAACGTCGTTCGTAGGACCTGTTCCCTTGGTCAATAACGTCTTTGAATATATGTTTCTCACTTCCATGATGGGGGTGGAAAATGTAGCTAAGATCAATGTTAGCGAAAACTGTTATATAAAGGTTATTATTATTATTATTATTATTATGAACTTTAACATTTGTGGTTTGCATCAGTTAGCTTCATTTTTTGATACATATTTTTTGTTGTTTAAATTTCAAATTCTATAAGCCTGAAAAGGAAAATTATGGTTCCGGAAATGTTTGCTAGACTTCTTGTTTTTATTAGAAATTTTAATAATAATAATAATAATAGTAATTTATAATAATAAAATCAAGTATCTTGTAATAATGGTAGGTTTTTGATTAGGATTGGCAGACTCACTGGTGAAGCGCTATGTTGTGTGTGCTGCACTGCTGTTCGACATTTAATTTCATTGTTCAGATGCGGTACTGTGAGGTTGCAAAAAATAAAGATGCATTGTTGCGTTGTGTTGCAGTGCAAAAAAGATGACTGGCGTCGCTGTGCTTTGCCAACACTCTTCCCGACCTTTCTTTGCCTGAAAATATTTGTTCTTAGTTTTATTTTATTTTTTTTTTATGTAGGGAAGAAAAGTTACGAAAGTTCCAAAATTTTTATTTTATTTATTTTTAAAATCATTTCATATTGTATTACATAATATTAAGCCTAGGTTTAGGAATATATATGTGTAACCTCAGTCCCTAATTTAAACCAATATGAAACTTCATCTTTCATTCCCCCAAAACTTTATAACTCAAAATATTAATGCAAATCCTCATTTTTCCAGATAAATTTTAAGGAAAAGGAATCTAGAAATGGTGAAAGAGAACACACAGTAGAATTACACTCCTGCGTCGGTTCGAATTATTCAGGGGAAGTTTGTACTCTTCACGCAAAAAGAACAAAGCCAGAAAAGGTAGTAGACTATAGATGCTCTACAATGGTAGTGACGTTGAAGGAACAGAAAAAAGTAATATATTCTTTGTTTATAAGAGGACTTATATTATTATTATTATTATTATTATTATTATTATTATTATTATTATTTCATGAAAACTCCAGTATCCTACTATCATAAATTATGATAGTAGAATACTATGTGTAATAAATACATCTGCGGAATGCTCGCTGCAGGTGGCATCAAAGTCGGCATCCGTGATAGACCTGGCCAGCTAACGGATGCTTGCCGTCGTCCCGTGAAACCCTTGGTTCATCCTCGAATGAACCTACTGACAGGTCTAATAACCCTTCCTGGATATGGTTTTTAATTTTATTTGATATATATATATATATATATATATATATATATATATATATTAATATATATATATATATATATATATATATATATATATATATATATATATATATATATATATCAGTTTCATGTATATGGAGGCTATGGTGAGATTTGCTTTGATCCACCCAGGGGTCATTCTCCGAATTTGACATCTCTAGCCATTGATTTAAAACAAGAAGATTGTTTCTTTAATGAAAGTGTCTTCAAACCTACGGGCACCTTCTTTTTCGAGCAAGATGACAAACGTGAATACGATGGAGTACCGGTGTTTTTACCTTGTATTCCCAGTGGTAGGCATATATATATATATATATATATATATATATATATATATATATATATATATATATATATATATATATATATATATATATATATATATATATATATATATATATATATATATATATATATGTATAGTGGTTTAGCAAATCAAATGCTGACATGATTAGGTAATATTATACATAAATAAACAATATAGTGCTGTCTGGCAGCTAAACGAGAGGAGCGAGTCCAGCAGAGTGATATTCTCTCGATTCATTCTTCTTGCACTTGCTTCCATCCCGACAAGTTGCATAACTCTTGACTATTCTTTATATACTCGTATCATTTGTTCTTAGCAATACGTTATAACGCCAATAAAACTGTTACATCTTCAAGTTCTATTACCATTACCTTCTTCATCAGAGGCGTTATATATATATATATATATATATATATATATATATATATATATATATATATATATATATATATATATATATATATATATATATATATATATATATATATATATACATATACATATATATATATATATATATATATATATATATATATATATATATATATATATATATATATATATATATATATATATATATATATATATATATATATATATATATATATATATATATATATATATATATATATATATATATATATATATATATATATATATATATATATATATATATATATATATATATATATATATATATATATATAATATATATATATATATATATATATATATAATATATATATATATATATATAATATATATATAATATATTGTATATAATAATATTATATATTATATAGTTATAATATATATATATATATATATATATATATATATATATATATATATATATATATATATATATATATATATATATATATATATATATATATATATATATATATATATATATATATATATATATATATATATATATATATATATATATATATATATATATATATATATATATATATATATATATATATATATATATATATATATATATATATATATATATATCGAGGGGAATTTTTCTAGGAAGTATTCGTCCTAGGATCCACATGAAGGATTAAAGCAACGTCTTCAAACACATGAGTCAATCACACACGCACACACATACGTACACACACCCATATATATATATATATATATATATATATATATATATATATATATATATATATATATATATATATATATATATATATATATATATATATATATATATATATATATATATATATATATATATATATATATATATATTATATATATATTCATAGGGAGGAGTCTACAAGGTGATAGGCCGTCTGCCAGGAAGTATGGAATTGGAAAATTCCTCAAGAGGAAGAAAATTAAAAAACCAAATACAAGTTCTGAAGAATTCCTGAAGAAGAAAACAAGAAGAAAACCAAATACTAAAACTAGAGAATCAATGAAGAAAACAACGAAAAAACCAACTTCAAGAACTTTAAAATCCAAGAAGAAGAAAACAAAGAAAAAACCCACTTCAAGAACTTTAAATTCCCAGAAGAAGAAAACAAAGAAAAAACCCACTTCAAGAACTTTAAAATCCCAGAAGAAAAAAACAAAGAAAAAACCAACTTCAAGAACTTTAAAATCCCAGAAGAAGAAAACAAAGAAAAAAACAACTTCAAGAACTTTAAAATCTCAGAAGAAGAAAACTAAAAAACCAAAACCGTCCCAGGAATGCAGGAACACTCCTTCGTCAAATGTCTCAGGATGTAAAACCCCTCTTCAACCAGTCATTGATATCTTTGCACCACAAGGATCTCGTTATAAGCATTATCGCCTTCGCTTTTACAGGTTCATAACCTGTCAAAGAGAGGAGTTCCCAGAAATTTTCTCACTCATTCTTCAAAACTGTTAACGATTAACTGACCCATGGAATTTGAATCCAAACTGACACCATTTTCTCAAACTACTTAACCAAGCAAATTCTCTCTCTCTCTCTCTCTCTCTCTCTCTCTCTCTCTCTCTCTCTCTCTCTCTCTCTCTCTCTCTCTCTCTCTCTCTCTCTCTCTCTCTCTCTCTCTCTCTGACACGATTTTCTCAAACTACTTAACCAAGCAAATTCTCCCCCTATCTCTCTATCACGAGTAATTAATAGTTTTGATAGCGTCGTTATTTGAATAAGTTAGTAACAATTAATTTCATCTACTGCTAAATAAAATTTTAGTCGGAAAATAATGAGTCTTTTTGTACCTACTGTAATCTTAATTTAAAACGAACGAAATAACTATCTTACCTTTGTTTGATTTCCAAAATTTTGATATTCAAGGCCTGAAAGAATTTGGACTTACCCCAGAGCTCGACCAAACTCCAAATCTAGTACGAACTAAGTCGAAACAAACCTTAAATAATAAGTCTAGGGTGCTCACAAGGGCCCAGACTTTTGGTATAAGTTATCAAAGTAATTCAAAAAGGGTATTGGGTACTTGAAATTTACTGATTCCTTTTTTTATAAATTAGTTTTTAAAGGGTACTTTATCAAGCGTACTTGAAGTATACTGATTTTTTTTTAAATCAGTTATTAATTAATTAATAAGGATGTCTGAACATTTTTGAACATTTCTTTTTGGAATAAAATTTTTAACCTTAAAGGTTCCAGGATCATAACTGGGTTAAGATATACATTTTTGAATTCCTGTAAAATTTCTGTAGTGCCACTAGTTTCTGAAATCCACTGGCACTCTTTTTCAATGCCAATGCCAAATCACTTGACTGATGTAACCCAAACACTCAGGAACACTGAAGGAAGAGAATATCTAAAAAATTATTCTGGTGAGTTTTAATGTCCTTGGAAAAAAGTTTGAGCCAAAATAATTTCTATGAAATTTTTTTAAAAAATTATGTCCAGAATATTTTGGGTTTTTAAGGATGAATATCAAAATCCCAACAATGATTTTTTAGTTATAGACTTTATGAAGGGATCTTGAAAATTTGGGCCAGATCGGTCAAGACATTTTGGCAAATAAAGTTGTAGAAAAATTATGGACTTTCATAACCCATACTTTTTTTCGATTATAGGGCTCTTGTCACTTAATCAATCTGGCCCAAATTTTCAGGAGTACTGCACTAAGACTATATCTAAAAATTATTGTGGGGATTTTTTATATGTATCCCAAAAAAAAGGAAGTTATAGTTATAGTTTCCAGTAGATGCATTTCAAAAATCTATAACGACACTTATTAAGATAAGGCCTTTCGTTTTGACTAGATCTGTCAAACCCAAAACAAAACAATCAAAAATAAAACAAAACAAAACAAAAATAAATAAAAAAAGGAAGAACTGTGGGTCTCCGAAACTGCTGATAGTAAACAAATTTTCCAAGAATACATTAAGGAATGTCTCGCTCAATTATAAACCTTCCCAAAAGTTGTAGGGTGGCACTTAAAATTCAAAATATTTACTCTAAAATATCAGAAGTGTTAAAAAAGGTTCGAACCCCTTTTCGGGATAAAATTTTTTGAATATTTAAGTACAAACATACAACTCCGGAACGGTACATAATTGGGAGAGATACTCATTTTTGCATTCTTGGAAAATTTCTGCTGAATCAGTAGTTTCGGAAATCCATACACCAGCAACCTAGACTTATATATTACCACGGACATAATGCCCAATTTATTTGAAAGTACTTTTCAATCATACTTCGTACTTTTACTTATCTCTTTGCACATAAAATAATACAGTATTTATAAATAAACAAAGTAAGGTATTTTAACATTTTAATTTTCCTGGTTTGTATAACCAATATTCACAAGTTAATATATATATATATATATATATATATATATATATATATATATATATATATATATATATATATATATATATATATATATATATATATATATATATATATATATATATATATATATATATATATATATATAAAATTGCATTAAAAGTTTTCTTTTTAGTAGCAAAGAAAATTATTTAAAAGTGTTATTTAGTATATAATAAAGTGCTATAATCAGAGTGATTTTAAGCCAATTTATTAATAAAATAAGTGTCTGTCTATTTAAAATAAGTAATAAAATAATATATAATAATAAAATAAATTCTAAAAAAATGTTCCTTTTGTTTAAAAAGGTTTAGTATTAATAATACAATAAATTAATAACAATGTCATATAAAATCAACAAATGAAATTGCGCCATAACCATAATGCATAAAACAATTATAATAACTAAAACAATATCGCATATTTAAGAGTAACTTTTATTTACTATTTATAATATATTTTTCTTATTAATATTTGTTATTTATATAAGTTATGATATAATTTCTGTTTTTATGTATTTTATTAAAATATTTATATAGATTTTGATAAATAATTTTTATTTATAAAAAATTATTTTATATAATAGTTTAACTTTTTGTAATAAGACAAAAATAATAAAGAGTTTGTTATATAATTTTTAATTTAATAAATAAAGTGAAGAACTATTTGTTTATAACACCTTTCCATTTTCGAGATAAGTTTAGAAGATTAACAGGTAGTTTAGCTATTCACTTTAATGCACCAGAAACCAGAAGAAGTTCCTGAAGGAGGCAGCAGCCAGTTCCATCAAGAAGAATCGGTTCCTCTAGAAGCAGCTCCTACCTACTCCGCCCTTCGAGAGGATACCACAGTTCGGCAGATCCTTTTGCCCTCGACCATGGTCCCTCTTTTGAAGGGGTATTCCGAGCCAAGTCTGAAGAGAAGTGGTAGCTACCACAGTCTACTCGTTGGCTAAACATGTCAACGGTAGGAGTTAAGAACACCCAGCCTACTGAAGATCCCTCTCCGTCTCTACAGCACCTTAGAGATAAGATCACCGAGTTCGCTAGAACCGGTGCTACAGGACCACACACCAAGGTCCCTACACAGAGATCTCTATAAGGTGGTCCTCCTACCATATATATATATATATATATATATATATATATATATATATATATATATATATATATATATATATATATATATATATATATATATATATATATATATATATATATATATATATATATATATATATATATATATAGGTAAAGGTGGAGATTGTTTCTGAGTTTCGATTGTTAAAAAATATCGAAAATCGAAAATATCGGAGAAGCCTATCGTAAACAAGAGAGTTGCCAGAGGTACTATTACTAGACATACACACAATTATTATTACTTACTTTTCTAGCAGAACGTAATTCGACTTATCATAACCTGAACTACCGAAGTTGCCGTAAAAGAGGCCTAACCTACACAAGATTTGCCGTAAAAGAGGCCTAACCTACACAAGAACGTTGCACGACATAATAGCCTAGGGTAATTGTAGGTATAAAAGTACCGATTAAAATAAAATATCGACATAAAAAAATATCGATATAAAAAATATCGAAACTCAGAAACAATCTCCACCTAAGCCATATATATATATATATATATATATATATATATATATATATATATATATATATATATATATATATATATATATATATATATATATATATATATATATATATATATATATATATATATATAGGCTTAGGTGGAGATTGTTTCTGAGTTTCGATATTTTTTATATCGATATTTTTTATGTCGGTATTTAATTTAATCGATATTTTCCAGCCTAAAATTAGCCCTAGGCTACTATGTCGTGCAAACGTTCTTGTGTACGTTAGGTCTCTTTTACGGCAAATTCTTGTGTAGGTTAGGCCTCTTTTTACGGCAATTTCGGTAGTTCAGGTTATGATAAGTCGAATTAGGTTCTGCTAGAAAAGTAAGTAATAATAATTGTGTCTATGTCTAGTAATAGTACCTCGTACCTCTGACAACTCTCTTGTTTACGATAGGCTTCTCCGATATTTTCGATTTTCGATATTTTTTAACAATCGAAACTCAGAAACAATCTCCACCTTTACCATATATATATATATATATATATATATATATATATATATATATATATATATATATATATATATATATATATATATATATATATATATATAGGCCAGACTTTACATTAGCGCCATGCATAACTCAAAAAGTATTAATCTTACATTAAAAATGATTATATTTTTGAAATCCTTATGAATTTTAGGTAAGAAAAATTGGGAACTAAAAAATAAATTCTTATAATAAACTTTATTACATAAATAAATTTTACTTCTTTGAAAGCCTCGCGAGAATCGTGCGCCTGGCATGTCATTTTTAAAAAAAAATTTTGAAATTGGAAAATATGGGAAATAATTCTTTGTTATTTATTTATCTGTAATATATTAAAATGACAATTAATAAAAAATCAATATTAAATCTAAATAAATAAATTACTAAATTTACATTGATAAATCATATATAAATAAAAAAAGAAATTAATTCGTTTCAACGATTGGAAAGGTACGACATCCGAACTCCATGAAAGCAAAGATCATGTTGGAATCTCAGTAGTACTTACTGTCGGACGTACGATTATTCAATTATTTATTAATATTTATATTATTTCTTTTTATTAATTATTGTGGGAGTAAAACTTTACGACATATCATAAACGATAATACTATCAAAACTATTATGGATAGTTTCGAGAGTATAGATTATCATAAACGAGAATACTATCAAAACTATTAAGGATAGTTTCGATAGTATCGATTATCATGAACGATAATAATATCGAAACTATTATAGATAGTTTTGAAAGAATCGATTATCATGAACGATAATACTATCGAAACTATACTATCAAAACTATTGTGGATAGTTTCGATAGTATCGATTATTATAAACGAGAATACTATCAAAACTATTGTGGATAGTTTCGATAGTATCGATTATCATAAACGAGAATACTATCAAAGCTATTGTGGATAGTTTCGATAGTATCGATTATTATAAACGATACTATATCAAAACTATTGTGGATAGTTTCGATAGTATCGATTATTATAAACAATACTATATCAAAATTAATAATACCACTCGTAACTGAAAGTTTCTTCTTAGTTTGTAGGTCCTTTCATTAGTGAGTTGGGATAAATTTATTTTTTAACAATATTATTCCGATTTTAATATGGATACAATTATTTATTAGCATTTTTCTTATAATAATATTATTCTGATTTTAATAAGGATACGATTATTAATTTAGCGTTTTTGCTATAATAATTTTTGGTCTCGTACCAATTGATAGATCTGACTGAAAATATGACGAGATTTCAGACAGCGGTAAATGCTGTTTTATTTCTTTACAAATGCACGGAAAGAGCTATGAAGAATTAATTATGATATGAATACCACTTTGTTTTACTACAAAATCTGTTATTAACTATTTTTTAATTGTTGTGCTGAGTATTATTCTGATGTCAAATGTATTTAGCTGTCGTAAGTGCTGGTTGTTTGAGAATGAAAAATTATATGAGAGAAATTTCACTTTTGGTT
>SEYY01000164.1:89224-106724 GCA_009176605.1 Armadillidium nasatum
CAGGAAGGGGACGAAATCTACAGAAATAGAAAGAACAAAATCTGTTTCAAGTATTAACAGAAGCAATAAAGAAAGAAAAATCTTTTAAAATTTGATTGACAAAAGAAATAACGAAAAAATATATTAAAAATTGGAGATAATATTAAATCATTAAGAATTCCAATAGGATCTGAACGTTAGTAATGGAATCTAAACGGAGTCGGCCTCAATTTAAAACGAAATGATAATGGTATTAAAAATTAATCCATGCCACACAGATGAGTTGGGGCATCGACTACTCAAAACGATCCACTGAAATTAGCAACGAAGAAATGGGAGAGTGAGAAATGATAAATGATAGAACGTGGACGAAGATCCATAAGATGCTTGTATATTCAATCTTTGTTCACTGGGTCATTTACAAAAAGGTTTGCAAGAATGTGCTTGAGTAGCAAAATAAATATAGTGCTTAACAAATTCTTAAACTTGGAGAACTATTTCAAATACAATTTTCGTCAATACTTATGCATTAAATTTACCTTCGTAAACTTTGACATAAGTATCAACACAAGTTAAAGTGTTGTTATTTTTAGATTAAAAACTTTGTTACAAAATGTATATTATTTTTAATTAAGGCAAAGTTACTTACGAAATCACAGTATTATAAATCATATATATATATATATATATATATATATATATATATATATATATTATATATATATATATATATATATATATATATATATATATATATATATATATATATATATATATATATATATATATATATATACCGGATATCCGCATCCGCATAAACTGCGGATATCCGCATATTTTTCCATATCCGCATCCGCGGATATCCGCATTGGATATCGCAACCGCATTCGCCTCCGCGGATAGTAAAATTTAAAGTAAATTATAAGTTCAGCTGAATCATGTTTGTCAGATGTGATACAAAGTTGTGTTAACAAATGTTATTAAGTCTAAGGGAGTTTCAAGGATGACTGAAACATTAATGAAGGAGATGAACGACAGATTTGAAAACCTGGAAAATGATGATGCTTATACAATTGCAACCTTTTTAGATCCTAGGTACAAAACAAAATTTTTTAAACCATTTGTTTCTCAGAATGTTAAAATCAAATTAGGATGCTTATGCGATGAGATGATAGAAACAGCTAAATAAGCCTTTCAAGAAAAAGCAAAAGCTCTCAGATACAAAAGAAACAAAATCTGTTTGCTTAAGCATTGCTAAATCAATGAAAGATCTAGCTTCCAGCAGCAATGAAGAATCACAGTCAGAAGTGTCAAAGGATACAATATCGATTATTGAAAATTATCTGAAACTCCACGTTTGGAGGCAGATAAAGACAACTGGTTTGGTGGAAGATAATTGCAAAAGTTTCCCTTTTCTTGCTGAGCTGGCAAGGACTTATTTAGCATGTCCTTCAACTAGTGTTGCTAGTGAGCGTCTTTTCAGTTGAGCAGGCCTCATTTACGACGAAAAGCGAACCAAACTTTCACTGAAAGAGCCCAAAAGCTTTTATTTCTAATAACTTACCAATTTTAACTTCAAATGGAATATGTGAAACTGTGAGTGTGAAGGTAATACTGAATTACTGGCTATATATATATATATATATATATATATATATATATATATATATATATATATATATATATATATATATATATATATATATAATATATATATATATATATATATATATATATATATATATAGTATATATACTATATGTTATAGGAAATACAAGGCAAAAGAACAGGTACTCCATCATAGTCGCTTTTGTCATCCTGCAAAAACTCGAAGGTGACCTTGGGTGTGAAGCTACTTTCATCGAAGAAACATTCCTTTTGTTTTAGATCGAAAGAAATAGAGTTCGAAGTAGAAAAATAAGCACTGATTGGTTCAAAGCATATTTCACCATAGCCTCCGTATACATGGAACTGATATATATATATATATATATATATATATATATATATATATATATATATATATATATATATATATATATATATATAATATATATATATATATTTATATATATATATATATATAAATATATATATTATATATATATATCATATATATATATATATATATATATATATATATATATATATATATATATATATATATATATATATATATATATATATATATATATATATATATATATATATATATATATATATATATATATATATATATATATATATATATATAATATATATATATAATATATATATATATATATATATATATATATATATATATATATATATATATATATATATATATATATATATATATATATATATATATATATATATATATATATATATATATATATATATATATATATATATATATATATATATATATATATATATATATATATATATCTCTTTATAGGGGTATTGTTCGCCTCTGTATGAAGTATGCTTCACACATGTGGAATGTGGGGTGGTTACACTCATACAGCACTCATAGGAACATAGGAACATAGGAAAATAGAGACAGTTAGAAGCCACAAGGGCCTATCGAGACTGTCCCAGTCCAAACAAATAATAACAATACTAATACATGCACGAAAGACTAGGTCTATCCCATCCCAGTTATCAGTTCATTCATGCATAGTCATGCATAGATAAAAGAAAAACTAAGCCCCATTACACATGCAATATTCAATGAACCATCACCCACTACAAAAACTGCCGTTAGGCTTAGTCATAGGTTGATCTGTTGATTCAAAAATTCATATATACCCACCAATTTGGCTTAGTCAGATTATTCTATATAATACCCAAACCATCCATATATCTATCTAGCCCCTTTTTAAATTTGACAAGAGAATACAGTCAACAACCTCCCGTGGCAAGTCATTCCAAAAATTAACAACTCTATTACTGAAACAGTATTTTCTTAGATCGAGATGGCATGGCTTCTTTTTAATTTTATTATCATGTCCTCTAGTTACTCTTCCACAGTCCAATATAAAGTATTTTTCAATCTCTGTATTACTGTCAGATGCAAATATTTTGTAAACTTGTATCATATCCCCTCTGAGAAATCTCCTTTTAACTGAGAACATTCCTAACTCCTTTCAACCTCTCTTCATAGCTCTTATTTTCAAAGCCAGAAATCATCCTTGTTGCTCGACGTTGTACTCTCTCCAGCAGATCTATGTCTTTTCTTAAATGAGGAGCCCAAACTTGTGCACAATACTCTAATGCTGGCCTGACATAGCTATTATATAGTTTGCTTATAACCTCTTTGCTCTTGTAAACTACATTGCGGTTAATTATACCTAACATCTTATTAGCTCTATTCCTTGCTTCCAAACATTGATCACCCACCTTCAGATTACTGCTAATTATCACACCTAAATCCTTTTCTTGGTCCACAGTCTCAAGCCACTCCCCATTCATTTCATAATTAAATCCTTCATTTGAGTAACCTACATGAAGAACTTTATTTTTTTTTTTTACTATTAAAGTTCATTTGCCACCTCTCTCCCAACCAAGAAGTCTATCTAGATCACTTTGAAGCTTTATGCATCCATCATTATTCCTTACTGAGGTAACCACTTTGGTATCATCTGCAAACTTAGAAACCTTGCATTTAAGACCTTTGTCTAAATCATTTATATATATAAGGAACAAAAGTGGTCCCAGCACAGAACCCTGTGGGACCCCACTCTTCACTGTTTCCCATAATGACTTATTACCATTAAGTAATACACACTGCCTTCTGTTCTTTAACCACTCTTTAATCCAATTGTGTACCATTCCACTATACCATACTGCGATAACTTTTGCATCAGCCTAACATGGGTACTTATCAAAAGCCTTGCTAAAGTCTAAATATATGACATCAACTGGATCACCCCTGTCTATACATTCAGTAATATATTCATAAATTCTAGTAGATTTGTCTGACATGATCTACCCTTTCTAAGGCCATGCTGGGAGTTATATAGTATCTTGTTATCATCTAAGTGCTTCTCTATATGACTTTTCAGTAACTTTTCCAAAATTTTCACAACCAGAGATGTTAAACTAACTGCAAAAAGAGGAGTCTAGGCCTTTTCGTCTTATCAACTCTTTCGCTCTCACTAACTCTCTCCGGTCTCTTTCTGTCAGTTGAATTGCATCGTTACTCTCTCTCTCTCTCTCTCTCTCTCTCTCTCTCTCTCTCTCTCTCTCTCTCTCTCTCTCTCTCTCTCTCTCTCTCTATAAAATATCACTTTTATAACTCTCTATTTGTATACTTCAGATAGGCGACCATATATATAAACTCTCATTTACAGAATGTCCTACTCTCTCTGAATTTATTCTGAGGGATTTCAGTGTTCCCTACCGCCAATGACTTCCGACGTCTGAAGATACATCTGGTGAACTCGCCAGTCAATTTCTTGTTTATCCATTGCAACTTCCTTTTTGTTCTTCCGATTACTATATTTATATCCTGTTCTTTAACTTAAATCTTCCGTTAGGAAAGGACCCGACCATTGACGTGGGACAGAATAAAAAATTCATTTTTTAAAATTTTCTACATTACCCAGCAAAATATTTTCATTGGTTCCTATGAAATTTCCTATAGGCGCCTACCCAACAAAAAATGCCCCAACATAGGATTTTCATTCGTTTAAATGGTCCCTATAGGGACCCAAACATTCCTATAGAAAATATTTACGTACCTTAGTTTCCTATGCAATTCCCCAAGTTGGTTCCTATAGGTTTTATTCTTATAGGGCCTTATAAGAATAATACCCATATGAACCAATAGGGAATTGCAAAGAAAATTTCCAATATCGAAACTTTAATTAACGAAATACTTTTAAGACAAATCTCTCTAACATTTAACAAGAATTTAAAATCCTCTGTTATTATTTTCTTTCTTTTTATAGACTCTCTTTAATATCTCATATGAGATATGCATGAATCTAGTACTCACAACTACACCCCCTATTCCTATTAACTATATCTAAATAATATAGACTACTTCTTACTACGTATAACCCTTAGTCTACTAGTGCTATTCATATACGACTCTCATATCCGCTAATATTAACAATCTAAGTTAAGTTACTATTATATTTTGTATCCCTAATTCACCTGATGATTAATTGTAGTCATATCACATAATCAGGTCACGTAGTATATCGACCGTGGTTTACCATTATTACTCCCTTTACATATTTATATCAATGTTTACTTATATATACTACTGAGTAGTATGTAAACGCGGCAATAAAATCAAGTGGTATAATCTTCTATATGGTAATTATTTACTTAAATTTCTTCGTAACTATTTGTATCTGAACAAAGTTTTCTAAATTATCATATAAGACATAAATTAACTTGAATCTTGTTGATTCTCTGTGCAATACTCTCATCAATCAATTTCTCTTTTATTCACTTACGCCTACTAGTCATATTTATAATTATCAAATGGGCTGTTATAGAGTTTTATTTATATATCTTAACTATATATAATACTTTAGTCTACGTAAACTCTATACTTCTGTATATTTATTGTACGTCCTCACTTATACTTGTCTAAGTATACGTCTTATACCTCTACGCGTACATACTATTAATAATTCATTACTGTTACTACCTCGATATTCACTATTTAATCTATCAGGCTCACCTAGCTATATAATATTCACATCTTATATATTTGAATCTCTTATGTAACTCATTAATTATTATAATGATGAGCGTATGTGACTCTCATTTCCTGTGTGTTTTTACTTTATAACTTCGTATGATTATATTAGCATATTATATCTTCTTATAAGTTCTCCCTGAATTCTTCTTCGACGGGCTAATGTCCAGTTCTCTATTCGTCTTAAATTCGTCTATCGCGATTCATTTAATCTATTTACTATTTAATAACTCTCTTATTTCTTCACATTATATTTATTATCATATTCGTTGTTTATATTATTAGATTTATTAGCTCATTCAACATCTACTCTTAATGATAATTAAAATACTCATGCTGACCATGATTCAAAGAATGTTTTCAAAAATACTCTTAGCGCTTTATTTAAAGTAAATTGTTTAAATAGTATCCCACGGCATCACATAATAGTTTATTGACAATCTCTACAGGAATATCTTTCCCTCCATGTCAGGCCGCTTTCAGCTCGAGCCTCGGTAGAACCTCACAGCCGTCAATTATAGCTATTTACCGGTGCAGTCCGCCTATCTAAGACTCTGTCTGGGTACACTTTCTCAATATACTACCTGTCATCACAAATTCTCGCAGTTATTGTCTATTCCTGTGTGCTTCTCTATGGAAAAATATCGCGAATCTTCTATATTTCACTCCGAATGGTTTCCCCGCATAGGCAATTATACGGTTTCATTGATCCTTTTATACCTACTCCTCAGGAACTTCATGATGGAAGCGTGACCTCTCCTCTTTTTCCATTTAGTTACCCCACATTGCAAAACCTGTCTTCTTTTGTTGTTCCGTCTTTCTGCGCACCATCCGTGAACCGTGTATTACCACTATCGTAGAAATCCCGATCTCGCGTAAGTGCTGTGCTCTGAATAACGCAAAAAAGTATTGCACTCGAGACCTTTTTCCTGCATAACCTTTTCAGTAATAGATAGCTCTTCTTCCTTGCGCGAAATCGATAAAATAACTTGTCCCTATTCTCTAGACACGTTGCCTTTACCAGCAGCTAATCCGCTGTCTCCTTCTGAAAGTATTTGGCGCGCGGGCGTTAAATCTCCTCAAATTCTCAATGCTCAGATCGGTGTGAGCCAAACCACTTATTCGGACATCGCACCGAAATCTGGTCAGTTGTAGATATTCGCGAACCATGTTATGGTTCCAATACTGAAAAAGCTTCTCCGCTCTACACTATCCAAAGTTGTTTCTTCTGTTCTCTGCTTCTACTATAAACCAATAAGTATGATTTATTTATACCAAATCAGATAAGAACTTTACTCACTTGTGTTTTCCTTATCGCTTGCGACGAAGCGCACACAAGCCCATCGTGGTGTACGTGCATCTTTGTAGCTCCGACCGCCTTTTCTCTCCGCGCTCATGTTTTCCTGGTTTTTAAGGCGTCAAAGCTGTCTTATCATGATACGTTCTCCCTGCTATCTTACCTCCAAGATTCACGCTGTTGGGTGATCAATTCACACCTGTTGGTGTCCACTCCTTATGTCCCGTCTGCCCGCTTTTTAGGAATGTCCTCCTTTTGTGAAGTTACCTGTGGAATGAGTTAAACTATTTTCAACAATTTTCGATTCTACGTGCTCCAACAGTACAGTTTTGGTGATTTGAATAGCTTATTGTCGCCCACTGGTCCGTCAGCTGAGCGTTCTCACTTAATTTTATTTCTCTGTGACTAGAACCTATCGCCAGGTATTATATTACTCAGCGCAGATAGCCTCGGCTCGTGATAGTTTTGCTGTTCTTGTCAGTATGGTATATAATACTAGGACAGTTATACCGTCTATCATGTTATGTACTACTAGCACTCTATCAGTCGATACCGTATGCTAAAGTCATTATCAGTACTTTTATGTTATCTTCATAGTTCAGGTAGGTTTCACTCCGGGCCATAAGCTTATTTATAGTTTATTACTCTGTATAGCTCATTATACCCTTCTCATATATTGCGGTGCTGCTATTTCAGTTCTTATATTTCGTATCTCTATTTCGTAATAACCTCATGACAGTAAAGTCTTGATATCTCAAGAACTATATACATTCATTCATAAAACTGTTCTCTTCTCCTCCAACAATTTTCAGCCTCGCTTCACTAACTAATCTAAATAGATGCAAAAATAAATCGGGACTATGCATAAATCACTCTGTACTGATTACTGGAATCGGTAAGGCACTTCTCGGAGAATCGATGTGTTCGTGCGCGCAAGCAGCCCGCATGCAGGTGGCATTCTGTCCGCCCAGCCTTAGTTAAATTTGTATCCGACGCTCGGCAAGACTCGCGACCCTAAGTAATAACTCGTCAAGCTCTCTTACTCGAGGCAGTTTTATATTAAGTCATATCTCTTGAATATTCGATTAATACATTATTCATTATTACTCTGCTGTATTATTATTAGCTTATTTATATTTCTTTGACTCCCCTAATCCTATTTCTTAATATGATATTCTACAACTACCTTGTGTTCATATTCATTTTATTTTAATTATGATCTATTGTTATTCAACTGGTACTATTATTATTCTATTAGCTGTTAATGCTATTATTCGTATTTTTGTTATCTAGCTACTTCAGCTGATTATATTAGTTATTTAATGATCTTATTGGTAACTTTTTTTTTACACGCCCCCTGAACCTTTTTATACTTAGTTACTACTCTCATTTCTACCCAAGTTTACCCTCTCCTCGTCCCAAGTCATGTACCGCTCTTGTCAAGGCAGAGCAAGCGCACAAACTATCGCAATTACCATACATATCAATCAAATAATACATTAACTAATAATACATTCTATATAATAATACCTCATTCAATGAACATAATATAATTAATAGCCCTTTCATATATAACATTTTCGTGACCCAAACTATCTGATTCTTGGTCCCTATTTTCCCAGACCAGTCAGGCGATGTCGACAGACGCATACGACTCTCAGCATTTCTCATTCTCTACCCCAACCAGTAAACTTGATCCTCTTATGCTAGTTACCTATTCTCGGTCAGTCGCCCTCGCTTATGATCCCAATTGGCGCATGGTCTTCGCAAGCAATTCCTGTCAGCTTGACATAACACTCGTGCGGGGAGAACGTGCCCTCGCGCTCTGCTGTCAGCTCCTACCAACACAGCACACACACACTCAACATATCTATCGTACTTACTACCCTACATATACCTGCTACCTCGAGTGGTGCTACTCTACCAATCTCTATTGGTATTAATAGAGCTCGGTACTATACTACTAGCTCTCGCGCCACCTCGGCTGTTACGCTTCATAGCCCTTGCTAGCCTGATCTCTCTGCTTATGTATATATAATATTATATATATATATTAATATTATATGTGCTGTGTTTGTGTGTTGTGTGTGTGATGAGTTGTGTTGTGTGTTGTTGTGTGTTGTATGTGTTTTGGAACTACTTACGGATTTAGTGTTCTAAGTGAATCTTTAATTCCATTGCCTATTTTATTGCTAGAACCCACGAACGATTACTAAAAAAAACATGTAAATAATAATATTAATACTAATAATGGTAATAATATAGCTATAATAATATAATAATAATAATAATAATATAATAATAATAATAATAATAATAATAATAAATGATAATTAAAATAAAAATAACTAATGAAAGTAATAATAATAAACAATAGTAATAATAACATATAAAATAGAGAAATAATAATAATAATCATAATAATAATGAAAATTTAATAATAATAATGAAGATTTAATAATGAAAATAAACTACTAGATAATACTAGATAATAATAATGATGAAAATAAATAATTACAACTAAATAATAATGAGTAATAATATTAATAATTTCAATTTCAATTTTCAATATTTCTATCTATTTTCAGTTTTTTCATTATTGATTTTAGTTATAATATCATAAAATAATGCAATTATCTCCTAATAATCATAATAATAACTCTTACATGTACGAGTTCAATAATTATTATTTGCAACACACTTAGTTGTTCAAGGATGAATTGTATCAATTTCACAGTTAATCTATACCATAAGGTTTCTACTTCAGTATGACCATTTGAGCCTCTCTACTACTTTTCTAATATTACTAATTTTAATATATAATTGACTAATCAACTCAATAATATTCAATCAAATCTAATATTATAGATTTAATATAATACTAATCTACAATATAAATAATCTAAAATTACACGTAATACATCAATAATATCAAATAGATAAATCTACTCATGGATAATAACTATATAAATAACCACTATATAAGGACATTATTAATCAATAATCTGTGGCTGTTACGATAGATGGTTCGTCGTTAGTAATAGAAACAATTCTCTTGAGTGCGGTCTTCTGATGCTAAATACATATACTAAATAAATTTTCGTCTCTACGAACATAACCTCATTATAGTACTTCGATACATCTAACTGATTATAACTCGATACAGCACGGCTATCGTTACAATCACATATATTGTAGTCATAACTTCAGAGATAAGAATACATTATAATCAAGCGTAGCTCCAGCCAAATGTGTATACTGACGTATAATTAGCTTATATATATATATATGAAGTATATAATAATAATAATTATAATAATTAATAATAATAATAATAATAATAATATAATAATAATAATAATAATAATAATAATAATAATAATAATAATAATAATAATAATAATAATAATAATAATAATAATAATAATAATAATAATAATAATAATAATAATAATCAATAATAATTAATAATATAAAATAATAATTAATAAAATATAATAATTAATAATAAAAAAAAAAAATATAAAAAAAACTAAAAAAAAAAAAAAAAAAAAAAAAAAAAAAAAAAAAAAAAAAAAAAAAAAAAAAAAAAAAAAAAATAAAAAAAATAATAATAATAATAATAATAATAATAATAATAATAATAATAATAATAATAATAATAATAATAATAATAATAATAATAATAAACGACTAAGATTAATTTTGTCAATTAAAATAAATATTTATTTTCAAGCTCCTATTTTCCTTTCAAACTTTTATCATTGCCGAAGGGAAAGACTACCATTATGGGTGCAACATCTTCATATCTAAATTCTGCTCTTCCCAAGCCTGAAGTAAGATAAGGTTTTGCAACTCCTTGTGGGGTTGTGTTCACTACAATGAGTTGTTAGACATTACCTCCTCTCCACACGATTAGGTAAATCTTGCAACTCATTGTGGAGTTGTGTTCACTACAATGAGTTGTAAGACATTACCTCCTCTCCACACGATTAGGGAAGGTTTTGCAGCTCATTGTGGAGTTGTGTTCACTACAATGAGTTGTAAGACATTACCTCCTCTCCACACGATTAGGTAAATCTTGCAACTCATTGTGGGACTGTGTCCACTAAAATGTGTTGCAAGACCTTATTCCCACTCCACACGATTAGGAATGGTCTTGCAACTCATTGTGGAGTTGCGTTCACTACAATGAGTTGCAGTGATATTACCTCCTCTCCACATGATTAGGTATTTCTTGCAACTCATTGTGGGGTTGTATCCACTACAATGAGTTAGAAGACCTTACCTAATTGTGTGGCGCTCAGAACTACTTGTACAGTATTTTTAACAATTTGGATTATAAATATATAGTAGTTGTTTTTACTATGGATTTGGATAGTAAACACTTTCACCTGATAAAATGAATTAGTCCTGGTGGGTTTCTTGTGGAGCTTAGGCCTTTCTCCGCTTGTGGTCTTGTAACGAAAATAATAATGATAAAAATAAGCCTAATGAAATAGGAAAAGTTGTTTGAAGGAAGAAAAGTAAAAGAAATGGACGAAGATGTGGAATTAGTAGTAGTAGTAGTAGTAGTAGTAGTAGTAGTAGTAAAGCTATAAAAAATATATATAATACTCAATATATTAAAAAATAATTTACCTTCAACGAAATCGCAGATTTTTCTTAACTTTCTCCCCTTCGCTAGATTTGGTACGTCAATGGGTCTCATTATTTCTATAGAGTAGGGCTAAGAGAAAAATTTACATTTGTTTATTTTGTTAGAAAAAGAGAAACGAACACTGTGCCACAAAAATTATGGTAAGATTTGTATTCTAAGAAATATAAAATAGAATTTCCTACATTTTTTGAATTGTTATTCCTTTCTTAGTTTTCTAAACTTTTAAATTTCTAAATTTATGTATTCAGTAGAAAAAAAAAAGAAATATAAGCATAAAAAATTGCATTTTGTCAAATAAAATAAACCAGTCCTTTAATAATAATAATAATTCAAATATAAAAATAGTTCTGATAATAAAAAACACAACTTAAAACTTACTCAACCTTTTTTTTTTTTTATTAATTTTATTTATTTATTTTTTTTTACTATAGTTGCTAAGGGAAGCTCAAAGTACGGAAAAAGTAAAAAGTTTGTGAATGAAATATCTTTCTAATTTATTTGCCTTTCCGTATAATCTCTGATTGGTGATAAGGGGGAAAGGCCCACATTACACCCATCGATAGTAGCATGATTGGAATTCATCCTCCATTTTAGGAGCATATTTGCCATGATTCTTGAAAGTGATTCTATATATTAATAACGTAATTCTTACAAGATAATATCACGAAAAAAAATTATAAAAACAGTCGAAGATTTGTTTTGAGTGGTTTCAAAGATAATGTTGTTGCACAGATCTAATCGAGTAAACAGAATACAGAAGTGAGTTTTTGATACTTTGAAGATAACCATGTTTTTATGCCCCATTCAGAAATAAGAGAAATATTCGGAGCCAGTTTCACCAAGGCCAACACTGTTGACGTCTTTTATTCGCTGTTTGATTAGTTCTTTATCAAAATGTTGAAAGCAATGAAAATACAATCAACGGCACAGGGGAGGATAGTCGATAGTAAATTGCCAAAAAGAAAAGAACTGAGAGAGAGAGAGAGAGAGAGAGAGAGAGAGAGAGAGAGAGAGAGAGAGAGAGAGAGAGAGAGAGAGAGAGAGAGAGAGAGAGAGAACACTGATGTCTTATATATTAAGTGCAATGATTACCTCTTACATCGAGGTAATCAGAGAGTTCACTAATCTCCACACTTACCTCTCCATCTTCTTTTAAATAAACTGGGCGATGATTCGCTTGGCTTTTATGCTCATAATAAGGAAAGTGTAAATTTTCATTCTTATCAAAAAACTTGGTAATGACGAATTCTATTCCTCTGTTACCGGTGAAATGTTTGTATTGTTTTTTTTCGTACAATTTAGAACATTTATCACCATACAGAAACATTCCGGTTGCATCGTCAACAACAAATCCTTTGGATTATATATATATATATATATATATATATATATATATATATATATATATATATATATATATATATATATATATATATATATATATATATATATATATATATATATATATATATTCCAATTAACTTTTGGTTTAACATCATAAAATATAATCATTCATCTTCTAGAATCTAAGCTCTGGTGATATCCGAAGTTGGCGAACGAAACCGGTCAGCAATTAGAAGTACAAATATTCTCTTGGAAAATTGGTAGGAAAATTTCAACTGATACTAAAATAAAACTGAATAGAACTACTAAAATAATTACATTTGAAAAAAAGATGAAAATATTTGTGATTCTTCTGTGAAGCAACAAAAGTTATAAATCAATAACTTTATTATCATTCAATGTAGAAAAAAAAATGGTTGCTTAAAAAAATCCCTTATTTAACCTTAAAAAAATTGATTCTACAAAAAGATAATTCCTTTAGAAAAGTGGGTTACAGTTGACAGAACTTACAAATTACGGAAATAAAATTTAGTGAATGCATCCTCTCTGAATAATAAAAAATTCAAAGTATATTTAATTCGATAAATCGAAAAATATACATAATATGAACAATGCATAAGGCATACTCTTGGATGTTTCTGGAGTGTTAGTTTAAGACTCCTGTAATATACCTTTCAACAAAAGGGTAATTATATTTTTAAATAGGAAACCTCGTGCAAATTTAAATTTTAAATTAAATCGTCCTTACTGTAGATAAACACAATAAACAAGAGAATTTTATACTTCAGGTAAACACTATAAGCAAGAGAATTTTGTACTGTAGATAAACACAATAAACAGGAGAATTTTGTACTTCAGGTAAACACTATAAGCAAGAGAATTTTGTACTGTAGATAAACACTATAAGCAAGAGAATTTTGTGAATTTTGTACTGCAGATAAACACTACAACACATAATGAATTATGTCCTGCAAATAAACACTATAAACAAGATAAATTTGTAGTACAAGTAAACCCCATAACCACAGTATCTATAAATAATCTTACCACCAGGACTACAAGGTAGGAAAATTGGCACCCCATCAAAAAATCGGGCTTCTGTTTGCAAAATCTCGAATGTAACAGTGGGTTGCGTTACGCTCTCATCACGATAACATTCCTTTCTATGAATTTCTCTTCTTGGAAGCTGACCTGAGATGAAATGTTGGAGGGTCAAAACAAAGTTCTCCCATAGCACCATCAAGGTAAAACTAAAATCGATACCATATATATATATATATATATATATATATATATATATATATATATATATATATATATATATATATATATATATATATATATATATATATATATATATATATATATATATATATATATATATATATATATATATATATATTATTGGAGCTCACTTGAACCTGAGGGAGAGGCTAGAGAGTCTATAATTGTTATTTCATATCATTAATATTTTCTAACATAATACATGAAATGGAGTCGTCTAAGTTTTTATGGGGTGAGTAAATTTTGTAGGAGGTGAAAGAGGTGAGAGAGGTGGAGGTGGAAGAGGTTTTATTAAATTTAAAGTTTAGACTACCCCTCGGAAGATGCATTTTAAAATTATAATTTTGAATAAGAAATAATATTGTATATAAAACTCTGACAGTCACAGTGACAGCTGACACTCAAACCACCTCCCATTACCCAGTCTGACTTCCAGGAACTATACGACACTTCAAAGTCCCAACGAATCGCTGGGACAAATGGCAAAAATGTCACAACAAATTTTTTTTTCAGTTATTTTCTTATTTGAAAATAAATCGGTGAAGCTATTTTTTTTATGTTTAGCGTGTCTTTTTCTGTGTTGAAAATTTTTTATTCTGACATTTGTGCCACTTGTCCCAACGATTCTTTGGGACATTTTGCAGTATAGAGTTGGCAGTTGTATCGATGCAGTGCTGAGTGGCACAAAATTTTCAGTGCTTCGGTTTAGTGAGGCTGTAAAAAATATGTTGTTCATTGTTTCTTGTTTTGGCGTGGTGAGAAAAAAATGTGGTGATTGGCCAATTATAATCTAAACCTTGGGTATATTTCAAATGGGTATATTATGGGTATATTCCATTAAATTAAGCACACGTACCTACCACTTTTTCACCCCTTAACACAAGTACGACATTAGTACACGTTAATTCCGAGTCCTTCTTAAAGGTCGTATTGTAATAAAGGAAACAGTTGGTGTCAGATTGAAAACACGTTTGAACAACTAAATTGTGTCTTTTTTCACCATTTGTAATTTTCTTCTTGAGGTTTATCTGTAGGGAAGAAAATTTTTAAAAAATTAGTAATTAAAACGCAAGAGGAATGCCATCCGGGTCAATTGTTCTCTAACTATTCTAGATTTTAGGATCCCATATATCTGATCATGCAAAATCACAAGTGACATGAGATACCTTGAGAGAAGAAGGTGTAGGTAGCAGGAGGAATGCCGGATTCGTTCAAAGTGGAAATAGATAATAAAAAAAAATTATCTATCCTTTTAGCTACAGATCCATCAGAGAGAAGAGGAAGAAAAGATATTTGCAGAATTTGTTGGAGATATTTGGGAAAGATGCCAGAAATTGTTAACAATAGGAGAGCCAAGGAAATCAACCCACTTCCACTTCGTAAAAGTACGCTTGGCCTGTTTAATGATATCATTGCAACGATTCCGAGCAGAATGAGAATTGGAAAGAGCAAGGACAAAGAACGAAGAGAGTTTTTCCTTGGGCGATACAAGAATGTCTCTCCTGAATGGCACGAGAATATGAGCTATCAAACCATGGAATTTGAGGAAAAAGTATTCTGTTGAAGAGGGAATGAACCTGCTCATCTCATCAACTGATTACTGCTTCCACCTTTTCAGGGGGCTCCGAACAGTGTCAAAACAAGATTCACCCTAAGAATAGTTAGCGTAAAAACGCAGCTCCCCCAAATTAGCCTGATTATAGTGCTAGAAAGTACGCTTTGAGTAGAGTGGAGCTTCTGGAGAGAAATTATATTTCAGAGCTACAAGATTATGTCCAGGGGTACCGATAGGATAGAAAATGATGTAATTATAATGAGGAGGAGCATTAACTTGTCAAACGAGTTTAAGAATTGGTTAAGAAGATCTGGGATGTGTGTGCGTAGGTTCTCTAATTAACTTTTTCTGATCAATGAGAATAATTTTCAAAGACTGAATAAAGTAGGGTTCGAATTATGAAGACTGACTTTATCAGTTTTAATTAATAATGAAACTTGAAAAATTGGAAGTAAGAGAATGGCAAAAAAACAAAAAAGCAAAGTCGTAAAATTTAGGTAATACAATATGTTCATTCATTCTACAGAACTGGAGAAGATTATTTTTATATAAAAAAATCACGTCAAGTTAAAAATTTAGAAAGATTTTGCTTGAATCACAGTAAAGATAGTAACATGCTGTTAGGAAATAAAAAATACAAAAGAATTAATATTTCATTAGCCATGATGAAGTTTCTTTCACGATTGGTTAGACTGATTTAAATATTGAGTATATTTTCGTTAAATAGTATGTACGAACCCAAAGAGATGCTGGCTAGTTGGAGTTCTTAAAGAATATCTCCAGGCTAATGGTAAGTATGTATCCTTTTAATCCCTACTATGTGGTCCATTTCAACGTACTTGATTAAACTTGTAAAATTTCTTCTCTGTTAACCAGGAATCTATGTCCCAACAAAGCGAGTGTTTTAGTTCATAAATAGCTTACGGAGAAGCGACAAAACTATTTTGTCTGTGCAAATCCTAAAAGCAAACTTAATCAAGAAGGTCAATTTTAATTACGTGTATACCAATTTTTATAAAGTGTGATAAAAACGAAGATGTCAAAAAAAATTTAATTTATCAGAGATATATCACTAACGAAACTGGTGTTCAGAATCGTATTATGTAAGTTAATTTATACATTTTTTACTAGTTTAATTAAAATAATATTCAAAAGGTTAATATTCACTCCTTTTTCCTTTTCTTTCCTTTCAACTACCTTTCTCAACATAATTGGTTTGCTTTCTGATTTCATGATTTTAAAATGAGTAACCTTATTATGCATCACAAATAATCACTTCATCACTGTTAGTAACCATTTAACAATTGGTGCTTCAATATTGACCTTTTACTACTTAAGCTAATATGATTAATTTATCAAGTTTAAACTTCTTATAGTCTGCTGAATATCTATAAAAATTCTTACCTTAAAATAGCAGTTTGCATTTAACGTTACTTTGGCAATATTTTCATAGCCCATGTAAGGTGTATAAAGCATATACTCAAGAATGTTGCTGTAGACTGGGAATGGGCCCAACTTCGACCATTTCGCACAATCTTTATCTTTGAAATCACAGTTTGGTTTTGAACACATAAGGCAAGAATTTGGAGGAAAGTGATCATCTTTGTAAAATCTAACAATATATATATATATATATATATATATATATATATATATATATATATATATATATATATA
>SEYY01000164.1:114224-134224 GCA_009176605.1 Armadillidium nasatum
TTTTAGCCCTTACATAAAGGTTTCTCCAATGAAAATTTATCAGCCTTCTTTCTATTGTCACTACATTCTTTTAAAGTTGAATATGACTTTGGAAGATTTTAGAAAAAAACACATATAGTTTTTCTGATTATTGCAATTTAAACAATTTTAATAATGAAGCTAAACTATGGTACAGTATATGGATGAATTAAAAATAAAACAAGACGCTGAAATAGGTGAAATCATCAGTGCTAGTAAAATATACCGAAACTTTCTTTCTTCCCAGTTACGAAGCATTCTCTGTTAAAGTTCAACCTTCAACAGCGATTCCCGTTGAAAACCGATGCAGTGGACTACACATGCTGAGTGTACAGCACAGAAAAATGATGTTGGAAAAAAGGAAGAAGTTATGGGAAAATTTACTGAAGATCCATGAAAACTGGCTTTCGCATATATATATATATATATATATATATATATATATATATATATATATATATATATATATATATATATATATATATATATATATATATATATATATATATATATATATATATATATATATATATAATATATATATATATATATATATATATATATATATATATATATATATATATATATATATATAATATATATATATATATATATATTAGGGATGGAGTGAGTATCGGTATCAGTATCAGCATATTTTCCGATACCGGTATCGGTATCGGTATCGGCAAAAAATTTGTATAGGAGTAAAGTATCGGTATCGGTAGTAAGTATCGGCATATTTTCAGGTATCGGGTATCGGCTTCGGGGAATTTTTAGGTATCGGTATCGGTATCGGTAAAATTTTTGGTATCGCTCCATCCCTAATATATATATATATATATATATAATATATATATATATATATATATATATATATATATATATATATATATATATATATATATATATATATATATATATATATATATATATATAATATATATATATATATATATATATATATCACTTAACAGCATTCACATCATGTATTTGTGAGAGAGTTCAGATACCACTTCTGAATGGTACCTGCTAAAATGTACACTCAAAAAACATGATCTTTCAATAGGCGTTCATTTGAACGAACTTTGAGAGCACACCTGGTAAATGAACGCACATTAAAAATACTGTTTAGACTTAGATTTCGTATGATAGGAAAAATTAATAAAATACGCTAATTTTGAACGTACCTTGTACGATAATTGAACGCTCATGCTTTCATTGTGTGTTCATTTTTGAACGAAAAAACCAGTAGTTTTTTGCGTTCATTTTGATGGCACATTGACCATTTATTTTTTAGAGTGTATGCCGGTGACATGGTTCCTATTTTTCATTTATTTAGATTATTTCCTCTTGTTTTTCTTAATATTTCAATTTTAATTTTATTATTTTTGTTATTATTATTTTTATATTCTTATTATTGTCACTATTATTATTGATTACTTTCTAATTGGTATTATTTTTATTTTATCATTATTATATTCTTTTTATTTATTCATTGCGGTAATCATTTTCCATTTCTGTTTGCTAATTGATTGTTTTACTTTTTTTTTTTTTTATTTATTTATTTTTTATTTATTTTTTTTAAATACCCCATTATGTATATATACCAATTTCCTTTATGTGGCGAAGGGCACAACAAATAGTATCAGGTTTCGTCACCTTGGATATGTTTGTTCCTCCTGACCCTTCTCAACATCAGTAACAAAGTAGAAATATACTAAGTAGTAAAATACAAAATGCTATAAAAGTCTGGATAACGGTACTTTGAGAATTCCGTGAGGTAGACGTGATTTTAAACAACTTTCATTCTGTGGTTCGTCACTTGATTTAAATCTAACAAACATTTGGTGGACGATGATTTGTTTGACGCCACTATCATAATCATAGTAGCGTATTTTGTAGCAATGTATATAATTATAAGTAATTAAATCGTATATTAATTTTGCTTGTCATAAATTATTACGTTGGTTGCTGTGGAGGTCACGTCTCGCTATTTTTTGACGCTCCTGGTCAAAGTTCTAGATTTAAATCAGTTGACCAATCACAAACTTAAATTTCTTGAAATTACGCCATCGTCATAGAAACTGTCAAAGTACCGTTATCCATACTATAGCATTGCATTTCTATTCTTATTTATAAATTTTGATTATAGATTTTATTTGAATTTGAAGAAGTGGTTGCGTCATAATTTACTGCAAGTAAATCTTCTATTCGATTTTATTACTTAATATATTTGCACTTTGATCTAAAAGAAGAGGTACCGCGACACTTCGGCTCAACAACCATAAGATGAATAACGACTTACAGCTGAATAATGCTAGGTATTACATTTTTGATCTAAAAGAAAAAGGAATTAGTTTATTTATTTATTATTTATTACGTATTCCAAGTTACATAGGAAACATAGGAATGTGCATTCTGAATTATATATTAATAATTAGAACTTATTAGAGGTATATTTTAAGTAGATGAGTCAATTTTATAACTAACAAACAAAAAAACTTACATTTTGTTTGTACGCGTTGTCGAATATTTAAAAAAAAAAAATGCTTATTTTAAAGCCGGCAGCTTGGTGTACCAAACTATTGATTGCCACATCGAAAAAAAATATTATGAAAATAATAAAAATAAACCAGTTTTATAAACCTTTTGAAAGAGAATTTAATATTATTTCTCCGATTAAGAAGAAAACTTTAAATAGATAAAGTATATACACTAGATAAAATAGTGAAAGTAAATAAATAGTTTTTATAGGTGTTGGGGGACCGAATTTAATATATGATGAAAGTTACTATTAATTTTCCTGGGAACTTTACTATACTTATAAACTGTTGCTTTAAATAATGAACCTACTCTTTTGCATTGTATTTACAAAGCTGACGCCATGATTTCTTCCAATTCACATGGGCTTATGCTTCCCAACAATTTTTGTCTGGCAACCCTGGCTGGCCCTTACCTCCTTTGGTGTTTCCTGTGCTTTGCGGCACAAAATATGTGCTCGTCCACTCTTCCAGAACTGGAGGCCTTCGAAGCATAGTAAAAGTTTACTTAGTAATTTTGATCAATGTTATAAACTTAGGAAGATTTCGAATCCATATTATTGTCGCTAAAACAGTAAAATAAATATAAAATGGCTTCGTAAATTTCAAAGTGTTATTTTGAAAATCATATTTTTTATATTTGTATTTATTTTTTTTTTTTTTTATAAAAGTTTTACAGGAAAAAACATTAATATTTGTTAAAAAGAATTGCTTAATTAACGACGCGGCATCTTATAAGTTTAAAATACGCAACTCTCTAGGACAAGACTATTTCATTAGAAGTGTAGAAAATAGTCATTGAAGTTTGAATTTAAATTCAAATGCAAAAGCGCATATTCCCTGTTTTGTCTATGAATCTCCCCAGATAGATAGGGTGATTCATAGACAAAACGGGGATAAGCCCCTTTTGCATATGAGTTTAAATTCAAACTTAATTATTTTCTAATGAAGTTCGTCCTAAAAAGTTGCCTATTTTAACATTTAAGTTATCACGTCGTTAATTAAGCAATATTTTGAACAAATATTATCGTTATTCCTGTAAAACTTTTATCAAGAAAATAAATAGACAAATATAAAAATATTTTTGATTATCAAAATATTCTTTTGTTATTTAAGAAGCCATTTTAAAATTATTTTACTTTTTTGCCGACAATAATATGGATTCTGATTGTCCTAAATTTATAACATTGATCTAAATTACTATGTAATTCTTTTACTATGTGACAACTCCGTTTTCTTTCGCTTCCAAAACAAGAACGTCCTCGATTTCGGAGTAACATTAAAATTTTTATTTTTTATTTTTTGTTACGAAGGTGGTTTACTAGGGGCTTCATAATTATGTTCTTCTTCAATTCATTTTAGTTATTGTGTTCTTAACATTTGCAGTTTAAAATATATTGGTTTTCTAACATTAATTAAACAATTACCAAATGTTCAAAATCTGGATTTTTTAATTAAAATAAAATTTCAAATTTATCCAAGCGAAATGGAATAGGTGTAGAGGTCCTTTTCCACTTGTTAAGCCATTTATTCGAAGATTAGTCTGGTACTTAATGTTGTAATGTAGTATCAATATAGGCTAGTAGATGAGAACAAGAACTTTTGTCCACTTACCAGACTTGATGGTGCCTTTATTTACAATAATTTTTTGAGGGTACTCCTATTAGATGTCAAAAGTGTGATACATGACTTGTATGAAGTTTTAAATCAAATTTTAAACAAGTCTTGCTTTTAATTTAGAAAATATTCTTTCTTGAAATTTTCCTGAATCTTTAATAGTTTTTGAGGTTCTTAGTGTGAATTTATTTTATTTGATATTCTTTTAGGATATAGGCTTATATATTTAGTTGTAATAGATTAAATTAGTTGCATTAGTCAGGTTAGTAGCAAGTGTCCTTTTTCTTACTGGTATTGTGCATGATAATATTATTGAAGTATTTAAAGTTTTTGTTTTTTATATTAGACATGACACCTTTTTGTTTCCCAGATATTATCATTACTTTTGTTTTTGTAATAGTTTAGCCTGTGATCATGAGTGTATTTTCCACAATATTGAAAATATGAAGACAAAACATGCTACTATTAGAAAAACTTTGCACATAACCTATTTAGGCACGGAAGGAAAAAAAAAAAAATTTTTTTTTATATTCTGAATGGTGAAGCGATAATTCTTTGACTGTCTTTCATTTTTTCAAAATACTTGAATTCCAGGTTGTCATATATATAAATTCAAATTTTATTACCACCACTCATGGGTTGGGAGGGTATGAGGGTGGCCCTCCCCCCCTATAGACTTAATGTTCATGTGCCATGCATTTGCATCTTGTATTAATAATATGTATGAAGAATAATAATAATAATTATATTTCAAGGAAAGATTACTTTAACTTAAATATTATTACAGTATATCAATTAAAACAAATGCATGGCAGATGATCATTTGTCTATATGGGGCTTAGACCCTCATACCCTCCCAACCTGTGAGTAGTGGTAATAAAATATATATAATATATATATATATATATATATATATATAATATATATATATATATATTATATTATATATATATTTATTATATATATATATAATTTTATAACCTGGTATTCAAGTTTTTTTCAAAAATGAAAGATAGTCAAAGAACTATAGGCTAACTCTTAAAAACTCTTACCTTGCTTTAATCAATATTTTGTTTTAAATAACTTTCTTACTATGGTAATGGCAAGTTTTATTTCAACCATATTGAAACTCTAGTGACAAAATATATAATATTTACTTTCATATAATAAATATAACAGATTAAAAATGCTTTATAAAAAGGCATACCATATTTGATATTGTATAGGGAAACCACCCTTATGAAATCAGATATACTAATATATCAGTAGACTGATATATTGATATTAAAATCAACATTCAATAAATATATTTGAATGCATGATACATGAATATATATAAGGGTAGAAGCTTATACCCTTAATTATATGAGTGATAGAGAGTTTAATATTTCACGATATATTGATGTTTATCACCTTGATTTGGATATCAATATATCAGTCTATTGATATTTAAAATGGTCTTATATACAATAATAGGGATATTTTGTGTTAGTTTATAGTTTAGATGACCCATAAATTTTATTTATGGTCTGATAAACTGCATGGGAAATATAGGCCTAGTATGGTTGGCTTGATTATTTGCATAAGAAAAATTGGGTATTTGATGAGCCATTCATATGGAATGGCAGCTTTTGTAATTTTTTTTTTTGACTAGGAGAGTCTTGATAAGACTTTGTGATATCTAACTATCTCTAATTTCTTAGTGTGTTCTTATAATGTTTTACATTCCTGGTATATTATGCAAAGGTGTCCCATTCCTCAATCAATTCATTAGGCTTTATTTATTATAGCCTAGTTTCAGTGTATTTTGTCATTATAGTTTTAATACAGTAGAAATAATGCTGTCTCATCATAGCAAGAAAATTACTTAATTAAAAGAAAAGCTAAATTGTTAATATGAATTATACAACTTTTATTTAGGGTATTTTCCTATATATCTCCATAAAAAATATTTAAAAATTTCTTTTAAGTTCTTCATGTGCCCAGAGATCAAATGAAATGTGTAACTTACCCAGTCCTATCTCTTCTGATTATTTCATGCAAATCAGATGTACCGTAAATATAATAAAATGGATAAATTTCTCAAACTGTACCTACAGGTATATTTATTTTGCACACTAACTGTAAGAATTAATCATTCTTTATCACTGTGGTAAAAATCTATAAAATCATGGGGTTAAGTAAAAACAAATGCAAGCTATCATTGTTGAACTCGGTATTCCATCTTCAATTGTACTTTTTGGTTACTAAGGAGCTCAATGCCTAAAAGGAATGGATTAACTTATTATTGTTTATAGTTAGATGTGCATCCACTTATCAAAATATTTGTATACTACGGAAACTGAGCAGCCACACAACAGAATATCTGATATTCAAAAAGTAGTTTTCTTTATATTACTAAAGTTTGATCATTCTGTGATTTAAATGATTCCCACTGGTGACATGAACACATTTCAAATATGGCTTTTGAAGTGAGTCTTATCCTTGCAAACCTAGATTCTGAGGGAAAATATCCCATTGGATTAACTGAACATCTAAGTTACTCTTTCCCTTTAAGTAAGAAATCTTTCTCACTATTTTGATTATTCTCCTCGACCATTAAGTCTTGGGAAAAAAAATTTACTAGATTTCCTTATCTCCTTTTTAGGATTCAATTTTAAATGCTGAAGGAGCATTTTATGAGTGTTTTTATAGATGTTTCGTGTTATATCTTCCGTGCTTCCAGAGAGAGCTGTTCAGGGTATTACAGCTGCATATTTCAAAGGTAATAAAATGCCTAAATTTAAAACCTACAGTTAATCAAAGTTATTAAATATATTGTAAGGTAAATATTAATTACCTAAAATTAAAACATTTAGTTTAAATAAATTATGAATGCATCTTGTATATATATACCATATTTAATTAACCATAATATAAATATTGTAAATACAAATACTGTATTATTAGAAATTTTATGCACGCTTTTTATAATTACAGGAGCCATAAGCTGTTAATGAATATAGTGTTTAATATCAAATTCTTTAGAATTGAAAAGTGAATTTTTCTTATTATTCCAGCAAATTCATGGTATAATTTAGGTTCAGGAAAATTTCATAGTACGCAAGAGCTTGTAACTTATAGCAAGATGAAAGTCAATATTTTACCTGCTTTGTCTGATAATTACATGTACCTGGTATGTACATTCTGTGATTATATATATATATATATATATATATATATATATATATATATATATATATATATATATATATATATATATATATATATATATATATATATATATATATATATATATATATATATATATATATATATAGTTTCTTATATATTAGAACAAGATATTGATGAGATAGATGTGATTGGGATATTTGTTTGTGAGGAATAATTATCTGCAATGCATCATTAATTTAACTAACTTTTCATTGGCATTAAGATTGCTTCAACAGTGCATACCCATACTGAAGAATGAAAACTTGAGATATTGGATTTAAAAGACTCGGGGGGGATGGGGAGTGGGGGAAACATGACTATTTGAATTCCATCTATGATAAAATTATCAAACAGTATAGTACTTGAGCTAAGTAGGTTTCATCGGTTATTATGAATAAAAATAAACTATTTTTTTGTTTTTGGTATTTGTAAAAGATTCCTTGATGTTAGGTGAAAAAAAGGGTGACCTGGATTTTATGCACACAGGAAAAAGGCATTGTAGATGTATCCATTTATAAGCTAATATAAATAGTGGTGATTTGTATTAGAATGGGAAAGTAGAAAGTTTCTAACTCGTATAGTATATGTTATAGAGTAGAGTACCACATTTTATTATTATTAGATTAATATTTTGTTTGGTGTTATAAGAATTTGAAATGTTTTTTCATGAAGTATATTTATTTTAAATGAGCAAATGGTAAAGTCTTCTGGAGAAAATTAAATGTAAAGTAGTAAGTAGTATAATATATATATATATATATATATATATATATATATATATATATATATATATATATATATATATATATATATATATATATATATATATATATATGAAAGTAATATATTTTATTTGTGACGCGACTATCCATCGCAGAGGGTAAAATGAGTCAGGAATTGTGATAAGGGGTCTGCCTTTCCAATGCAGCCAGTCATCAGTTTGCTCCGAGCAGTGTGAGTGGAAAGACGTGCCTCCGCGTAAAGTGTGTTTTTCGACTTTGTAACACGGCCCGATGGAGCGATCGCTTGAACAGGAATACGCAATCAAGTTTTGTGTGGGCTTGGAAAGAATGCAACCGAAACATTCCAGATGCTTCAAGAGGCCTTCAAGAACGACTGCATGTCAAGGTCACAGTCCGGCAGATGGCACAAGGTGTTCAAGGAGGGCCGGGAGGAGATCGCCGACGAACCCCTTTGTGGACGCCCAACAACGGCCAGAACCGACGAAAACGTGAATCGTGTGAGCGAAGTTTTGCGTTCCGACCGTCGATTGAGCATCCAGCAAATCGCTGACACCCTAAACATGTCCACATTTGCGGTACATGGGATAGTGACCGAGGATCTGCAAATGCGCAAGGTCTGCGCGAAGCTTGTGCCGAAAGTGTTGAGGGAAGAGCAGAAAGAACTTCGAGTTTTGCGCTGTCAAGAATTGTTGGATTTGATTCAAAATGAGCCGGACTTTCTTAACTCTGTCGTAACCGGAGACGAATCCTGGATGTTCGAGTACGACCCAGAATCGAAAAGGCAGAGCAGCGAGTGGCACACAAAATCATCCCCCGCCCCAAGAAAGCGCGAATGAGCAAGTCTCGCATCAAAACGATGCTCATTGTCTTTTTTGACGTCCGAGGAATCGTCCATTTTGAGTTTGTACCACAGGGACAAACTGTCAACTCAGCCTTTTACCTGCAGGTGCTCAAGAGATTGAAACGCCGGGTCGCGCGCGTGAGGGCTGACATCAAAGACACGGTCAAGCTCCACCATGACAATGCCCCCAGCCACACGGCATTCATCGTTACCAATTTCCTGGCCCCGGAAAAAATGCGCATTACTTTCATAATATATTATATATATATATATATATATATATATATATATATATATATATATATATATATATATATATATATATATATATATATATATATATATATATATATATATATATATTGTGAGTAATTATAATGTAAGATAAAATAAAGATTTGTATAGTTGAATTATTCTCTAAATTAATAGTTTATTGACCCTTCCTTAATAATAATAATAATAATAATAATAATAATAATAATAAATAATTTTTTTTTTTTAAAACTTTTTTTTTTTTTTTTTTTTTTTTTTTTTTTTTTTTTTTTTTTTTTTTTATAAACTTCTCCGTATTAATAATATTTACTTTATTAACATTATTAGTATATTGTAATAAATAAAACTATTATCTTGTATAATTAATGTATTTTTTTTTAAATAAAAAATTATATGATAATAGCTAAAGAATATATATATATATATATATATATATATATATATATATATATATATATATATATATATATATATATATATATATATATATATATATATATATATATATATATATATATATATATATATATATATCAGTTGATTGATGATACTACAAAAGAAGCTGCCATTGTTGATCCTGTTGAGCCAAAAACTGTGATAAAAGCTGTTGAAGATGCTGGTGTTACTCTTACAACTGTTTTGACAACACATCACCATTGGTAAGATATATATATATATATATATATATATATATATATATATATATATATATATATATATATATATATATATATATATATATATATATATATATATATATATATATATATATATATATATATAGTAAAAGTTTTATAAACTATTTTTAAAAATGGTTTTAATGTAAAATTCAATTACATAAATGTAAATTAGCTTTTTCAAAAAAAATATTTTTAATTTTATTTTTTTTGTCCTGATTTTTTTTTCTAATTATTTTCATTAAAAAAATGTCCCTCACTTTTACGATTATTGATGATAATTTAGAAGTTTGTTGAAGCAATTTTTCTATACATAAGAGTTTGTAATACTATTTCCTTTACCATTTGTCCGAAATGTTGTTTGGAAGTTGGACCAGAGATATCTCTTATGATCTACTTTCGGGCAGTGAAGTTTGATATGATTTAAATCATTTGATTGGTTTTTCCAATCCTATTTTGTCCTACTATTTGTGTGTGTGTGCTCGTGATTCCTTTGACACATTTCCAAAAAGTTTTAGGTTTATTGTCTTAACCAAAATCTCCTACAGAAGTAAGATATTCATAAACCTTGATAGATTATCCACTGTTCCTTAATGTTAGAACTTCAAACTACAGTACTGCTCAATTAGAAATATTTATTTTACCTTTTTTTTCGGATTCTCACTTGTTAATTCTTTCCCTTTGCCAAAATATTTTTGTCCATCTTTCATTAATCTATACAAGGTCCTAATTTTCAAATTTAATCATTTTATATTTGACGAGTGAGCTCAAATGACCAATTATTTCTAGTTGTTTTTTTTTTTTTTTTCTTTAAATGTGAGCTTTATGAAAATTTATTATTATTATTATTATTTAGGGACCATGCAGGTGGTAATTCAGATTTGGTGGCTCAGTTCCCGTCCAAATTAAAAGTTCTTGGTGGAGATGATAGAATAAACGCTTTAACTCAGAAAGTTTCCCATGGTGATACTCTTTCGGTAGGAAGCTTAAAAATCGACTGTCTCTTCACACCGTGTCACACACAAGGTCACATATGCTATCATGTTACTAATACTGAAGATCCCAGTCAGCAAACAGCTGTTTTTACAGGTGAGTTGATGTTGATCAAGATTTTTGAGAGTATGTCATGTAGGGATGGAGCGATACCAAAATTTTTACCGATACCGATACCTAAAAATATGCTGATACTTAGCCGATACCGATACTTCACTCCATCCCTAATGTCATATTATTTTTATTAAAAACTGCTTTAGTAATTTTTTATAACATCTGGAATGATTTTTACGTAAAGGAGACGAAAATCCTGAGATCCTGAATTAAAAAGAGAAAATGTTTAGATGTTTAAGATACTATATCAAGGAAGTGAAGTGTACAAACGAATATGTTAATTGTGTTATAAAATCGATGTAGGTGAAAGATGGCGATGGCCCAAGGCTATATTGGTTTGTTAGAATTCTTAGTAACTTTTGAGATTTGAAAGAAGAATTTTTAATAAAATGCTAACATAAGTAATATGATTTAATTTAAAACTATAATTACAATAGCTTACTGTATGTTACGGAATTAGTAAACAGTATTTTGCATAAACTCCAAACGAAAATCAAAATAATAGTGATAAGATTCAATACAGACCTGTATGCATTAGTTTACCGCCTATTGCGAAATTTGTACACATTACTTTCATTAATCTAAATAATTGCTTATCAGTTGTGCGAAAGATATCGCAAAGGGGTATTAATATAATGTCTAGAACTTATTATTCCTTCACGGAAGATTCTCCTAGCCATTGGACTTTCAAATTGTATTGTATGAAAGGAAGATTAGTATTTAAGGATTCTTATTTACTAACTCCAAATAACAACCTTGCACATTTGTGGTTCCACTTCACTTTATTTCGTACGCACTTTCAAAGGATATTAGAGATATTTTTTCCTTTTGCGAGGAAATTTTAAACTTAAACTCTCCTGGTTAAGAAGTTTGTTGATGATTATTGAATGTATAAAAAATAAATGTTAATAAAACTTTTGAGATAAAATATTTACTCAAGTTTTAAAGATATCAAATTAGAAACCTTTAACTATTAAGGTTTGTTTCCAGTCTAAGAATAAATGTTCATTCGCTTTTCCACAATAGCTTCATCCCCTGTCCCCTTCCGATTTGACTAATATAGCTACAGAATCTTCAGGGTAAGATTAGAGACAAAGGTTTGAGCGAAGATTTCAGCTTTAGCAGAAGGCAAAATGTAAAATGTCAATTCTGAAATCATTGAAAGATATATGAGTGGGGAAATAAGAAGAAGCATGTTAGAATTGACATTTTTAGCAAAATACCTGAAATGCCGTGGGGAGGATGAACTAGAAAGACTATTGCATTTTCTATAGTGTAACGGAAAATAAATTTTACACAATTCCTGGATGAAATATAAGTTGGGTGAGTTTGTGGCGTTTGATGACTACAGTATTTCTTGAAGGCAGTATCCCTGCAGCAAATAGCACGAAAACTCATTTTACCAAAGGTTTGTTAGGCTCAGTTAAAGAGAATAAATACGGGATGTACGCCTCCATGCCAGAGAATATCATCTTTTATCAGGGACCGACCGGGGTTGGAATTTTGCTGGAGATGGGGACGAGGTTGCCTAAATTTGTAAAGGGGTCAAAAGCACTGAAATTTTAAGTTAAGAAAATTAGATATAATTATAATTAAGATTAATTTAATTATAAGGAAGGAGTAGAATAGCCAACATTCACTTAAATTTATGATTATAGGCATTTTTTTTTAGAAGAAAATTAAAGATTTTGTATAATAAAAGTTTGAAAAAACTACAAAAATTTTGAATTTTTTTTTTCTGATTCATAATAATGATTCAACAGGTTTACTTAGGTCGTTAAAGTTTGAAAAAATGTAAGATATAAAATTATCACTGCCCTCTGTTCCTGAACATTTCACTTTCCCAAATTCTAATACTCATGATATAAATGTTCGAGAAGATTCTGATAGTGAATGAATCTTTTTTTTTTTTTTTTTTTTTTTTTTTTTTTTTATTTGTTTGATTTAATCCACCATTAATAAGTATAGTTTGCAATTAACCCCGGCAGGTAAACCCCAGTTTTCAATGATTATTAGCTTAGGGCCCGGGCCCCGATCGGTCCATACCTGTTATGACCAGTCAGTCCGACCAGTCTGTGGGAAATTTCTTTTTGTTATTTTTAATGAACCCAAACACTAGTTACAAAATGTACAATATTTAAAGTAAAATAGAGAAAGACGAAATTGAATATATTAATTTGTAGCAACAACGAAGTTTGATATTTTTCAATATTTGAATTTTATGATGAAAATTTTCTTCGTTTGGAAGTAAACCCTCACCCATCTTATTTTTCTTTTCATTATCGGTGGCAATATGTTTTAAAAATTAATAGTGATGAGACGGTTAATCGTCATCGTTATCAACAATGTCGGCATATTTTTTGTCAGTTTATACCGATTAATTTACATACATCGACTTATAAATATATCTCAACCCCACCTTCTATTGAGAGTGAAAGGCTGTTTAGTAGTGAGGGGCCAAGATATAATCTCTAGGACGAGATCGAATTACCCTCTGCTGAAACTGGAGAAAAGATTGTTTCTGCATCACAATTTAAAGTAATACAATTTTGCATCTCTCTCTCCTTATTATCACATATTAAGATTCTTTAAAATCAATGTTCTGAAGATACCATTATGCTATATATTAAAATTAACGTGTATTTACACAGTTGAAAAAAGAATTTAAAAAAAGACAATTAAATTCTTTATTATTATAAAATTGTTAAAAGTTATTCAAATGATAAAAAAATTTTTTAAAACATCGTCAAATTTAATTTATTTAATTAAATTAACGATTAAAAAAATTCTTAATCGTCCCATCAATTAAACTTACACAACACCACTAATTTGTCGTCATGCAAGAGAGGGTGATATATATATATATATATATATATATATATATATATATATATATATATATATATATATATATATATATATATATATATATATATATATATATATATATATATATATATATATATATATATATATATATATATAGGTGATACATTATTCCTTGGTGGGTGTGGAAAGTTCTTCGAAGGCAATGCCACCGAAATGCACCGCGCCCTTATTGAAATACTGGGAACCCTTCCAGATAATACAGTAAGTTTAGGTTTTTCATATATATATATATATATATATATATATATATATATATATATATATATATATATATATATATATATATATATATATATATATATATATATATATATATATATATATATTATATATATATTATTATTATTATTTTATTAAATAGCTGATATTGAATTCCTATTATTATTATTATTATTATTATTATTATTATTATTATTGGGTAGCATGTGTATTGCGGACACGAGTATGCCATAAATAATCTGTTATTCGGTCTTCATGTTGAGCCTAACAATGCAGTTCTTCAGGAGAAATTGAAATGGGTGAAACAACGGAGGAAAGATGAGAAACCTTCAGTTCCGTCCACTATTGGTAGGGACTACCACTACTATTTTATTATTCATTATTCAATTGATTATTATTTATTAGTTTACTTAAGTTGACTAATTGTTATTAGTTAGTCATGCTACTCTAATACAGTATATTTCAAGCTTGAGGTCGTTGTCTCTTTTCAAGGGGGTCGTAGAATAAAAATAACCCAACTTGTATAAAAGATAATAAACCATTTAAAAGTACGGTTCATAGTTAATTTTTTTTATTGTCATTGATGTATTTGTTAATTTTTTTTGTCGTCATTGATGTATTTGTTCTTCATTTAAAGGGTTTTGTCCATACATGGTTGCATGCTATAACATTTTGGCGATTGTTGATCCAAAGCACCTGATCTGTTTGTACAAGTTCTCCATGTATGTTTTTATTATTGTTGTTATTGAGTTTGTGCAGAGAGTGGGTTGCCAGTAGGGATTATACCGTAATTCCGAGATAAAATGTCCTTGTCCAGGGATCCTTATATTATACTTAAAATTTTTTTTTTCATTATTTTTAAAAGGAATTAATGTAAAGTGTTATGAATATTTTATTGATGAATTTTAGTCATATATATTTCTATTATTATCTTTGTTAAGGGAAGTAATAATAATTTTTTGAAAAATATAAAGAAATTTTAAGAACTTTCTACATTTAAAAACTTAATTTGATTTATATGAGAGTTAAAAACTTAACATTTTACACTCTTATTATTCAAATTAGTTCTTAGTTTGGTTACAATGAATACTGCAGTGGAGACTTTTTTTATTTTTCACCTTTTGGAAGATACGTTTTGGCAAACTTTTCTGTTCTCTTGCTCATGTGTATTCCTGAAATTTGCTTCAGTTTTTTGTATACTTCATTAATACAATCAATTATATTAGCCTCCTCTCATTTAATCTTGAGATTCAGACTTTTGATAAGTCAAATTTTTTCTCTGTAAGTTCTTGAATGATACGTAAAAAAATTTTCTTCACCATTAAGAGTTGCTTCATAGATGCAAAGTTTGTTTTTATCCAATTTTACAGGTTTCAAAGCTCACACAATATTTAATGCAACAACTCTGCTTCATATATTGAATTATTCATTTTATAGTAAATCAGTACTTTTTCTATCGGCGATTTTAGCTCCCAGAATCTTTGTATTGTAGCTATCAAAATATTCCATCTTTAAAGATTGTGTTGTGCGAATTCAATGCAACTGAAGAGTATCTTTTTTTTTTCATTTGCGAAACGTGTGCACAATCTGTCTTTCTTGCAACCAATCGGATTTCTAATTTGTAACATGACCCATAGTATAACAGTCATATACGCAACAATATGGTTCTCTATCGATAAATTGAATTAGGGTTTTCTTTTGCGCTATATCCATTTTTACAAGTTTAATAGACCAGCAGTTTCTACCGTACTTAACTTCCAATGTTTATTTTTAATCAATCTTGACGAACATTCGATGCCTGAAGAGACTTTGCTTATTAATGATGAAGATTCATTCAGATAAGATTTGAATTTGAAGATCGTTCCATTTCCTGCTTGATCTTTCTTTAATAATCGTATTGTTTTACACCAGTTGTATTTTTTTTTAAATAGTTTTATCACTAAAGGTCTGTTTGATAGATTAACTTTTTGCACTGTTAGGAAATCTGTCTACAGTATTAAGTTTAGCAACGATTTTTTTTTGTATCTTTCTTATGAAGCTCAGTAATGTTATTTGAGAATGAGTACTCTGGAAGCACCTTCAAGAACTCGGTTTAGATTCTTCCTCTCCAGATCGTTTTAGAGTACAACTGCTGGTACTGTCTTTTTTAACAGAGTATTTGGTTTTCAAGTGTCACTTGTAAAACATCTTTTGCATTTTGCCACTTCACTATTACTTCCTTTATCATAATATTGGCAAACAAATGGTTTAGACTTTTTACGCCATTAGAAAAAGAGAAGGTAAGAAAAAATTAAAAGAATTGAAGTGACAGGGAAACACACACAGTCTGCACTGTAATTTTTAACCAGTTAATAAATATAACTCCTGATTGAAATATATTCTGATGAGGAAACTGGAGCTCATATCCGTAGAAATAACATCGGTAAATTAATAATAATGACAAAAGTGGTACTCCAATATACGTGTATTGGTGATATTCTCTATATTAAAAGAAATATTAATTACAAGAATTTACTATAATAATAATAATAGTCTTTTTGTTTAAATATATTTAAGATGTATATTTCTGTGTAATATGCTTAGTTTTAACAGGATTATTTGTTGTTATTGCTGTCTTAGGTTTGTGTTTGCTTTTAAATTTACAACTCAGGGGGGGGGGGGAAATAGGGTCACTGGTTTAAATTATGAGGGGAATTCGAATGTTTTGTTCAAGAGTTCGAATCCTTACTGTATACGCTGCATATTTAATTTTGCAGTTCATTTCCTCCCTCGTCCCATACTTTATACCATAAAACCTCTTTAAAGAATTCATTTAAAAATCTTATCATTACTTATATTTGGGAAATATTCATTTAATCTATTTGTAAAGCTGGAAAGTAGAAAAGTGAATGCTTATTATATTTATTAGAAGTTATAGTTCTTTTAGTCCTTTTGAACATTCTTTACCTCCTACATTCTGCTTTTTACCCCTGGGTACACAATCGTTATTCGTAATATTAATATTGTAGAATTTTTGTTATTCATTTTATTTCTTTATTGAATATGCTTGGCTTTGCATGTACGTTTTGGTTATTGGGTTTTGCTGAAAGTAGTGGCTAGTTATGTTTAACTTACTTGGATATTGTGAGGGCTGGAATGGGATAGCCCCTTAATAAGCATTGTAGGATTCGTATTTTCCCATGTTCTTGTAAATTGTTTGAATATTTTTTTTAAACAAAAATGACGACGGCGTTTTGTTATATTTAGTTTCCTCTACAAAGAATTTACACTATCTAGATTGTTTGATTTTATTTATTATCAAGTAACTTAACGTTTAATTATTAATATCTAACAATTTCATTTTATAGGCGAAGAAAAGCAAATCAACCCATTTATGCGAGTAAATGAACCCACTGTCCAACAACATACAAAAACTGAAGGAGCTGTAGAAACTATGGCAGCATTGAGGGCAGAAAAAGATAAATTCAAGCCTCCTGTCGTAGATCTCTGAAGATGGTATTCAATCAAGATGATGATGCTCACTAGGGAGAAAAAATTTAAATATGGATTTTATTTTTTTTTAATTTTGTAGATCGTTGTATATCCATTTTGTTAAAAGGTTAAATAATCCTAATTATAAATTTTATTTTTGGACGGTTACAAGTTTAGGAATATTATTTGCAATGTTTACTTTTACTATTTTATACTTGCTTAATAATAGAGTTATAAATGTGTGTGGGAGGTGCAGGCAACTGGATGCTCAATAATGAAAACGAAAAGTTGATTTGGAAACGGTGTAAAAGGTGCTTAGTGATGGAGGAAAAAAAAGTTTACAGGTAAATGGCTTCCTTTGGCTTTTGTTTCAAATTTGATTCATTTTTGCAAAGTATGTAAAAAAGCTTTTGATAAATTCACTTTTATAACAAATGCCTGTGAACTTTTTTTTCTAGTGTATAGAAGTGAACCTTTTTTTTAATAAAGCACTTAGTGTTTATTTGAAAGGTTTCTTACTTAATTCCATGTTATCTTGACTGATTTAGTTCTTAAATATATCAAATTTAATGTCAATTTTGAAGTCTCTCAATATCCTTTGCATCAGTATAGTATGTCGTCCTGAGGAGATAGAAAAATTGCTTTTAACTTAACTTTCGAGAAGTTCATTGCTCTTAATATGTTTACAGAAATATCGTGTGTAGTATAGTCGATTGGAACAATCTTGGTTTTTAGCCACATTATCCCCATTTGATATGAAAATAAACCTACAAACAGTATGGTCTCTTAAGAAGCAATTGAAACAGTTTTTGGATAAAAATGTACAAATTTTTTTGCTGTATTTTCCTTTTTCTATCTTTTATCCTATGGTACCAGAAATGTTATTTAATTAACATTTGAAAATTTTACCCTATTGCTGTTTTATTTCCTAATGTACACCGAGAAAAACTGAGTAACTGTTTCCCTCCCTCTCACTGGGTTAGTTTTGACTGTTCAAAGTTAAAAAAAAAAAAGTTTTAAAAATTAAGAATTCAATTTCCAAATATTGGAGTTGAGAATTACTTTACCTATATCTTTAGTGTAGATATAAATCATTTTTCTTTGATGCCTCCCAATATTAACGTTTCCCTCCGGACCCAAAACTGTTTAACGAAATTAATCTATAGACTTTAAATCCTATCGAAGGGTTTGGAACCTTCAATCTCGGTTGTAATGCATCTTGCTAACACATTAGCTTGAGCATTCAAATATTTGCCTTCTCAACACCTATCATTAAAAATATTACCTCTATTTTACAATTATAATTATAATTACATAATTCTACTATCAAAACTACACATAATTACTCCTACCTCAACCTCAAACCACTAAATAACATAACTATATTTTAATAACTAATAACAATTATAACCACTATAATAAAACTACATTAGTACAAATGTTAAGAGGTGTGCAAGTAGTTAATAAAGAGGAAGAAGAGAAATCTATATACAAATTAAACTTTTAATTATTATTATTATTATTAAAGCTACTTTGGTAAACAACGGAATAATTATAATTAATTTTCAGACTCAAAATATTCTTTACTTCCTTTGGGGTCAGCTTTCATTGTCTTTGAACCAGGTTTCCATCCAGCAGGGCAAACTGTAATTAATATATATATATATATATATATATATATATATATATATATATATATATATATATATATATATATATATATATATATATATATATATATATATATATATATATATATATATATATATATATATATATATATATATATATATATATATATATATATAGTGGAACTCAATATTCGTCATTAATCCGTTCCCGAGGGGATGACGAATATCGAATAATTTTTTCCCATAGGAATTAACTAAAAATGGATTAATTCGTTCCCAGCCTCGAATTTTGCCTATCTATTCTTTAAAAAAAAATTTTCACTCTAAAATCGATCTCCGAAATCATTTCAAACACTGTACAATTTAACTACAGTACGTATTAAACAGCGTACTGCCATAAATAATATGTAATACGCACTGTGTAGGCCTACATAAACGCTAAACACATAAAATTTTAAAAAGAAATTTACCTTTTGGATGAGAAAAACAATGATTGTTATTAAGAGTTTTTATTTTTAAGGTTATAGGCTTTCGTAGGTAGGACGAATATTGATTTTTCGACGAATATCGAAAAAAAATTGACGAAAAAACGGGGCGAGTATCGAAAAAGACGAATACTGGAGGGACGAATATTGGAGTTCCACTGTATATATATATTATATATATATATATATATATATATATATATATATATATATATATATATATATATATATATATATATATATATATATATATATATATTACCAAGCGCCGATTGG
>SEYY01000164.1:139224-159940 GCA_009176605.1 Armadillidium nasatum
CCCCTGCCCCTTGAAAATCTTTCAAACAGAAGACGTGTTCAGTTATTATTCCATCCATCTTTAAAACCACAAGTCATTTTCATTTTACAGCTTTGCTCGTTGAACCGGCTCCCTTCTGCGAGTAACCAACGCCTTTTCTCAGGTTGAAACTTGCAAGATTCCAAACTTACACCATATCTTGTGCTACTTCCTAATTATTTGAGAGATTCATTTGCCTCCAAGTAACAAAAGACTTAAAATTAACATTTTATTAACTCTATCCCAGACTTCTAAACACTATTATAGCGTTCTAATTTACACTATGTCCCCACCCTTATATATATATATATATATATATATATATATATATATATATATATATATATATATATATATATATATATATATATATATATATATATATATATATATATATATATATATATATATATATATATATATATATATATATATATATATATATATATATATATATATATATATATATATATAAAGACGCCATATTAACTCGCCTTATCTTCGGGAACTCTGCATGTCACATCTTTGTTATTTTCTTCTCCCCCATCAGTTCTTCTACGTTTAGCTCCACCAGCCATAATTATGAAAGGGTTATCCCGAAATGAAGTTAATGATAATTATAGAATCAAAACACCCGATAATTACGGCAAAAAACTTTAACTATTTTCTCTTTCACTGTCAATCTCACCAACACACGTGGCCCAAACACAATCTCGGAACAGAATGTTCGAATATTTCAAAGAAAAATCATTCTCAAGGTCATGTAGACGCCGCATTCTTATTCAATTTTTCCCGCCTATTTATTATATTTAATTTTTCCGCCATATGTTGCCCCATGATATACTGGAAATAACTATATAATAATGAAAAAATAAAAAATTCCCCAAATTTCCATGAAATAATTTCCGGTTTCCAAATTCCAAACTATTTCCCTTGGAGCAAGTAAATACCCATTCCATTATGAAAGCCGGCAACCATTGTCTGTGTGGCAACCTACCCTTAAACTGGAGGGGTTACAAAGCCCAATCCCCCACAAGACCAGGTGTTGTAACCACGTGTTTTTGAGGTTTGGAAACCAGATATATATATATATATATATATATATATATATATATATATATATATATATATATATATATATATATATATATATATATATATATATATATATATATATATATATATATATATATATAATATAATGTTAATTGCTTAAACACTTGTTTTATTATTATTATTATTATTATTATTTTATATATATATATATATATATATTATATATATATATATATATATATATATATATATATATATATATATATATATATATATATATATATATATATATATATATATATAAATATATTAAAATATTTTTTTTTTTTTTTTTTATTATTATTATTATTATTATTATATATATATATATATATAATATATATATATATATATATATATATATATATATATATATATATATATATATATATATATATATATATATATATATATATATATATATATATATATATATATATATATATATTTATATATTATTTATATTATATATATATATATATATATATATATATATATATATATATATATATATATATATATATATATATATATATATATATATATATATATATATATATATATATATATATATATATATATATATATATATATATATATATATATATATATATATAATATATATATATATATACCGTGACTTTTTCGTCCCAATCGGCTCAGCCGGCTAATTTTGCTTGACGGACGACTAATGACCAACTTATTATTATTATTATTATTATTATTATTATTATTATTATTATTATTATTATTATTATTATTATTATTATTATTATTACATTATAGAACTGCAAAAATGTTACATAACATTTATACTAAAATTTTTGTATTACCATATATATATATATATATATATATATATATATATATATATATATATATATATATATATATATATATATATATATATATATATATATATATATATATATATATATATATATATATAATGAATAGAAAAAAACCACTATTGTATTATTGATTTATTTTAATTATCAAACTTGTAAATCTTTTTAAGTGTTCAACTTATCTTCCACAGCCGGCCCAAAATAATATATATATATATATATATATATATATATATATATATATATATATATATATATATATATATATATATATATATATATATATATATATATATATATATATATATATATATATATATATATATATATATATATATATATATGGGAATTCTCTATACCAAACTTTCGCGTTTGGAATGGGGATATATCGGGCAACAGATATATTACAATATAAACTGCTATGAATTTAATGGGATTGGAGAGGGGGAGTATATACCCATTTGGAGGTAGGTAGTGTGTGTATGTGTGTATATTTTCGAGAAATTAGTTGCATAAACTCAAGATCTTTCTTCCTGCTTTTATAAAACTGCGTTCAAAATTAAAATGTTAAGATTTTAAATGCTTTTCACGTAATATTCTTTATATATTTACGTGACCTTTTTGCATGTTATCTGCTACAGTTCAATATTGCATGACTAAGAATAATTTTAAAGTTGTTTTAATCAAAACTTTGTAAAAATCACGAAAAAGCGTGGGAATGAGAAATGCAAAAATCAATATGCATAAATATTTCCTCTTGCTGATGACACCCCTTTCTCAAAAGAAAAAAATGCCTCGTTTAGATTTATACCTGCCTTATTAATTTTCAAATTAAAGACAATACATGCAAATGTATCATTATATGCATCACAAAACGATCAAGCCTATACCGGTGTAAAGACGTAAGTTACATTTCCACCTGCTACTTTATTTATTTTACACATTAAAACACAAGATATTGAACAAAAAAGTACAGTAAAAAAAATATCAAAATAAAGCACAACACGCTAAAACCTTCTATTTTTTTCGGGTACATACCGAGAAACTCTATAGAATTATTTACGACAACGTTCAGCAACGGATGTCAAATATAGACTGCGCCGAAAGGAAACGAAAACTAAACGAAGTCATAGAAGAACTGAAATTGAATCACGAAAGTACGATCAAGAGGTGTGATGGCGGAACTGCCAAGCGTATGATATTTTACTATTACTTCATAGCATTTATTTATTTATCAATTTTCTGACGTAATATTTACAGCATGTTTTGAAAATGGTTTACTGTGAAAAATTATTAGTCATGTATACCATAGTACTGTCTATAACTCAAAATTCTTATCTCTAGTAAGTAAAACAACAGCACCAAAATAAGCGGATATCGAGAATAGGAACATCCACATCCGCGCATGCTTTATATCTGACATCCGACGAATTGTAACAATTTATAATCAACGTAATCATATATATATATATATATATATATATATATATATATATATATATATATATATATATATATATATATATATATATATATATATATATATATATATATATATATATATATATATATTATATATATATATATATATATATATATATATATATATATACACACATCACCACTCACGGGCAAAGCCCTATTCAAGGAGGGGGTGTTAAAAGAATAAAAATAAAAGTAAAAGAGCACTAAGTCCAAAAAATGAAAACCACCCCCACAGCACCCACCTAACGCAAATTTCTTAGGTGAGCGCAGACGCGGGCTTTAATTTTAAAGAAATTGAGATTAAATGCGGAGGGAAATACAGAAGATGGAAGAAAGTTCCACAAAACAGAGGTGGCAGGAAAGAAACAGGCACCACAGCGGACAAGAGTAGTATATGTAGTATATGTAGCGATTTCGGCAGGTGTCAGATTTAGGTACTTTCCGAAAATTCTGGCAACCTAAGCCAAAACGGGATTTTGATTTGCAATGCAAATCACTCCGCTCAAATTGACCTCACGCTCTTTCCTGACACCATTTTGGGTGGTTCAGCAAATTGAAATTGTCCTCAAGTCTGGGGAAGGGGCCCCCGCGGGGCCCCGTGAACCCCCAAAAATACTACTGACAAGCCTGGAGTTGCCTATGTCCACGCAAAATTGATGTGCGGACATTGCACCCCTTGTGCTGAGAGGACGCCGTAAAGGTGGAGAGGTACGCGGGTGGATAGTTTTAAATTTAAAATTTTTTCAGCATGATGAAATAAGTGTAGAAATGAACAAATAATAAGTAATAAAAAATAAGTCACAGGATTATAATTCATTCGGAATCGTGATAGACAGACAGAGGCAGAAATACCATAGTATAAGTATTACTTAGTAGGATTAATAAATGTTATAATTTTCTGATTGACAGTGATGCACTTTTTGTGTATGCCAATTTTTTATTTTTTTTAATAAACACCCTCATGAAGCAAATTGTATTTCTTTTAATCATTTAAAATCTAATTAAATCTTTTTTGTAGAAATAATATGTACAATAATGCTTGTTATTTAAATAAAATATTAATTATTTTTTTACGTCATTAGGTAGCCCGACTCCAATAACAGATAGTTTTTGTTTTCGTGACCAATCACGAACGAGGTTTCTTTGCCATTTTTAAATAAACAAAAACGGCAAAAGACAGTGTTGCCAAATTTAATAACTTTGTACCAGATTATGTTTCGAATTTCCCGTTTTCGATATATATATATATATATATATATATATATATATATATATATATATATATATATATATATATATATATATATATATATATATATATATATATATATATATATATATATATATATATATATATATATATATATATATAAGAGGCAATAGGTTTTATGACGTCACTTATACGTCATATGTATCATGGGTGTAAATAATACTTTTTGGATGAAAGTAGGCGGAGCTAAAGCTACAACATTTTTCAAGGTCATGAAATTCTGCAAACAAATTTCCTATATCTTAATACTACTAAGTAATACTTATACTATGGTACTACTTAAACTACTACTAATAATAATAATAGTAATAATAATAATTTTTGACTATTCGGCATTCTCTCAACTTATTCACCTGTGCAAATATTTCAAAATTTTACTGTTCAATAATAATAATAATAATAATAATAATAAAAATAATAATAATAATAATAATAATAATAATAATAATAATAATAATAATAATATCTGGTAAATTCTTTATTTACGTAACTTGAAATAATTAAAACTCTCAAGGAAGTATGAGAGGAATCTCTCTCTCTCTCTCTCTCTCTCTCTCTCTCTCTCTCTCTCTCTCTCTCTCTCTCTCTCTCTCTCTCTCTCTCTCTCTCTCTCTCTCTCGAATCGATCCACCACACGAACCTACTGTAACATACTTTATATAAGTGTAATTGTTTATGACTTGGTTAAGAGTATAATGAATAATAAATAATAGAAATATTTAAAATATTTTACTTAAAAAAAAAAAAAAAATATATATATAATATATATATATATATATATATATATATATATATATATATATATATATATATATATATATATATATATATATATATATATATATATATATATATATATATATATATATATATATATATATATATATATATATATATATATATATATATATATATATATATATATATATATATATATATATATATATATATATATATATATATATATATATATATATATATATATATATATATATATATATATATATATATATATATATATATATATATATATATATATATATATATATATATATATATATATATATATATATATATATATATATATATATATATATTATATATATATATATATATATATTATATAAAAATATATATATATATATATATATATTATATATATATATATATATATATTATATAAAAAGTAACTGAATAATTGTTTAAAGGGAGAGAGAGAGAGAGAAAAAAAAAAAAAAAAAAAAAAAAAAAAAAAAAAAAAAAAAAAAAAAAAAAAAAAAAAAAAAAAAAAATATATTATTATTATTATTATTATTATTATTATATTATATATATTATATATATATATATATATATATATATATATATATATATATATATATATATATATATATATATATATGTCTCTACACAATATACTGTATTCATACAATGCTGGTCTTATTACCTCACTCCTGACACCCCCCCCACCCTCTCGTCTATTTTTCTCCCCCAATAGGAGTTTGTCCCCCTTTTGTACCTCATCATGTCGCAGTGCCTAAGCTATTTATTTCAAGGTCATTATCATACATGGCACTCAATGAGTTTATATATATATATATATATATATATATATATATATATATATATATATATATATATATATATATATATATATATATATATATATATATATATATATATATATATATATTATATATATATATATATATATATATATATATATATCACCTTCCTGAGGGTTTTTTTTTTCTTTTTTTTTTTTTTTAAATGGCGTGAAATTTATTACAAAGTTTTTTTCCTATGACATTATTTTGTAAAAATAGAGGCATCTACACTGCAAAAAAATGTCCCAACGAATCGTTGGGACAAGTGGCTTTAAATAACAAAAAAAAAATTTCAGTTATTTTCTTATTAGAAAATAAATCTGTGAAGCGACTTTCTTAGACTTAACATGTCTTTTCCCTATTGAAAATTTATTGTGATATTTATGTCACGTCCCAACGATTCGGTTAGGACAATTTTTGCAGTACAAAAGCGATGAAGTTGCGAATAATTTATTAATCTATATATAAGCAATAAGGATTTCTCAAATTCTGGCTAAAATTTTTTTGAATTTTATTACTAGAGTAGGTGCAAGGTTAGGGAAGCCTGTTTCTACGCCACCTTACCACCACAGCCCCACCCACCCTTGAGGGAGTGATATATATATATATATATATATATATATATATATATATATATATATATATATATATATATATATATATATATATATATATATATATATATATATATATATATATATATATATATATATATATATATATATATATATATATATATATATATATATATATATATATATATATATATATATATATATATATATATATATATATATATATATATATAATATATATATATATATATATATATATATATATATATATATATATATATATATATATATATATATTATATATATATATATATATATATATATATATATATATATATATATCTTCGCAAAACGGCTACAATATCGCAGATAAATCTGTCCTGTAATTGGTATAAAAAGGACAAACCTCAGGAAGATGAAATCAACAAGAATTCAATCAACCCAAATTGGTCCGTTACAACAAAGTAAGAAAAATTCAGTAAAGTCAAAATTCAAATATTTTTTTTTACCAATATTTTCGTAAGGCATCACGTGATCAGTAGGGAACGGTCTTCAATTCCTTTTCGAAACGAAAGAAAAAGGGTCCAGTTCCCTTTTATTATGAACCGTTATTTTAACGTCGCGTTTCTATTTTCCATTAAAAACGGTTTTAGCAAAATTTATTGGACCGTATTTTAAATTCTTTTTTTTCAGTTACAATATATATATATATATATATATATATATATATATATATATATATATATATATATATATATATATATATATATATATATATATATATATATATATATATATATATATATATATATATATATATATATATATATATATATATATATATATATAAGTAGAAGAGTATACATTAATAATATTTATATTATAATAGTAAAACAATAAAAAAAAAAAAAAAAAATGTTTAAAAAAAAAAAAAAAAGTTACCAATATATTTGAAAAGATCGCTAATGGAAGTTGGGGTCGGTCAGCTGAAAGATTTTAAATGTAAACAATAAACACTCTCTTTTAAGAGACAGCTGTACTTTCTGTGGATAAGGTAGGAGGGTATGAGGTCTACGTTCGGCTTCTGATGGCTTCGTCACCTTTTGGAAATCCACCCCCCCAGCTACGATAGCCTCCGCGGTCAGACTTCAGTTTGAGCTAGCTACATAACTAAAAAAGTACTTAACGTACGTAAAAAAGGATTACATTTTTAGAATCCTTATCGAATTTCAGGTAGGAAAAGTGTAAAATGTTTGAAAAAATTTTTTTTAAAAAAAAATTGGTTTTGTACGACAACTGATGACGTAACAAACTTAAATTTGGTGTTATACCGAACATTTGTCTACGGGGGACTCTGCCCCCCGTACCCCCCGACCCGTGAGTGATGATGATACTGTAGACAACTTTTCCTGTCGACGATTTGGGGTATTTCCCATTTTTTCCAATTTCGAAAAACTTTAAAAAAAAAACTGACTTTGCCAGGCGTACGATTCTCGCGAGACTTAAAAATAAGTAAACTTTACTTATGTAAACTTTATTATTATAAGAATTTTTTTTTTATTTCTCCAATGTTTCCTACCTGAAATTCGACAAGGATTCTAAAAATGTATTCCTTTTTTACGTACGTTAAGTACTTTTTAGTTATGTAGCTAGCTCAAACTGAAGTCTGGCCAGCCTCCGCTACCTCTCAAAAATTTTCCCCTCTCTTCCTATATATATGTTCTCTGCCAAACGCACGATGTTACTATCGGAATTAAACGTTTAAATTTTCTTTAAATATTTAGAATTTTTAAAACTTATGTTTTGTCAATAAAAATTTATTATTAACGTCATTTCCTAACGAACTAAGGAGAAAAATTTATAACAACCAACAAACCAATTTCCTCAAGCGAAATTTGACATCTCAGTACTGCCTCTAAGAACACACAACACACACACACACACACACACACACACACACACACACACATTCATAACCATCCTTGAACTCTCACTTGTCATGATCAATGATAAAAAACACACCATTGCAATGTCTCTGTATTCACATTCGTCCTTTCAAAAAAAATAAAAATAAAATTACTGCAAATTATTTGTATTCAAATACAATTTAGGTTATCATAAAGAATAATATATATATATATATATATATATATATATATATATATATATATATATATATATATATATATATATATATATATATATATATATATATATATATATATATATATATATATATATATATATATATCCTCTGTTGGGCAAAGACCAGAGGCCTACCAATTACCACCAGAGTTGGGGAATGACGGAATCATGGTTAATTAATTGGCCGATATGCCCAGATACGCAGTGTTTGATGGTGTGCAAGTCAAATGAAGTTGGGAAAATAGATAAAGGGAGTGTGTTCCAGACTTTACTAGTAGAGTACATGTAAGATTGAACATCTGAGTCTGAGGTCATAGCGTTGGACAGAGAAAAGATGAGGCTGTGTAGAAAGGCGTGTTGCACGAACCCTTCTCAGTGGAGGAAGGAATGCGACGAGACGAGAGAGTTTAGAAGAGCAGTGTCCGTTGTAGTAGCGATAGTATAGAAAGAGTGACGCAACAATTCGACGGGCATAAAGAGTCAGTATTTAACCTACTTCTCTGTAAATCCTCCGTTCTGCGCCCACCTGAGAGGATTGGGGGAGATTTCTTTTATCTTTAAATTATGCCCACTCCTTGAAAAGGGCTCTTCCCGTGAGAGGTGGTAACATGTAAAAATAAATTAGTGAGAGAGAAAGAGTTTATACAGTATATATACACATCTTCAGACTGCACAACTGCTGTGTTACCTTCTTCTTGAGTTGAACTCTCCGCTCAAACTTTTACCTCTAATTTAACCTTAGACGATTCCGGAGCTATTTCTCCTCCTTCACCCCCTCCAACTCATTTATGCCTAAAATTATAATTTCTTCTAAAGACGTCATATCTACTCTCTCTGAGCTTAATACTAAGAAGGCGTACGGTCCTGATGGTATTCCTCCTGTGGTTCTCAAAACTTGTGCTTCCGAGCTTTCACCCTGCCTTGGTAAACTATTTTGTCTCTGTCTTTCAACTTCATCCTTCCCTTTCTGTGCCGAAGAAGGGGGATCTCTCTCAAACCCTCCAAATATCGTCCCATTTCTTTGATCTCCAATATCTTTCTAAAGTTTTCGAATCTATCCTTAACAGGAAGATTTGGAAACATCTCAATTCTTCTAATCTTATCTCTGATCGCAGCGTATCTGGACATGTTGGTCTCTATCGACCAAGAGAGTTTTTTTTTTCTAACTCCGGTGGAATTTGGTAGGCCTCCGGCCTTTGCCCACCGGAGGAAGATATAATAATATATATATATATATATATATATATATATATATATATATATATATATATATATTATATATATATATATATATATATATATATATATATATAAAATGCAATTTTTAATAACGATAATTAATTTAATTATTGGATTTTATTTTTAATTTGAATTATTTATTAATTTATATATTATTATATGATTATTTAACGAGGTAATTATGCATATATTAAATAAAATACAAATAAATACACATAAACACACACACACACACACACACACACACATATATATATATATATATATATATATATATATATATATATATATAATATATATATATAATATATATATATATATATATATATATATATATATATATATAGTTCCATTCACAGCTTTTCCTTGAAAAGGTGGAGTCTAGGGCTTTTTCCTTATGAACTGAGTTTTTGTGGTATTGAAAACAACCATGATTTCTCTTCTCCGATTATAAATTCGAGAAAGATGAGAGGTTAATTTCTCCAATACTACTCTCCTAACCTCAATTAACTGCCGTTTGTCTTGGTATCTTTTAGATTGAAAGGAATAGTGAAGGTTAGAGGCTTCGGCATGAGAATGGACATAATGATGATGTATAGAGAGAAAGTAATTAATGAAAAGTAGAAAAATAGATGGGGATAGGGAGGGACACAGCTATTAATAGATTTAAAGGATGGACAGTGGACATCTACAACAATTGCTGTAGAACGACCGGAAAGGAAATCAGAGAGAAGGTTACATAGAGATAGAAAAAAAGGAAGGGTGGAAATCTAAGCTTTGTGCCAGACTCTATCGAAGGCTTTTCGATATATCTCGCGTTACTGTGAAAGATTCACAATAAATTTTTGATATAGTCTTTGTGCAGTGTTCCTGAAAATTTGGGCATGATGGGTCAAGTGACTAACCCTGGCATAGGAAAAAAGGAGGAGTTGTGAAAAGTCCAAAATTTCTCTACCAACCCCTCCTTCTTTTTGTTATTAACTGTTTTGTTTCTTGACCAAAATCGACCAAATTTTTTTTTCACACTGCAAGGAAGGTCTACTCTTCAAATTCGTTTCAGAAAGTTTTTTGATATGTGTTGCTAGAAAAAAATTATGATCCAAAGTTTTATTGAATTTTTTTTTTTTTTTTTTTTTTTTTTTTTTTTTTTTTTTTTTTTTTGTCGAAACTGTTGCTTATAACTTTTTTATTATGGATAGGATACATATCAAAAATACCCACAATAATTTTTTAGAAATGATCTTACTGCAGTTTTCGTGAAAGTTTGGGACAGATCGCTCAAGCGACTTTGCACTTTCATTAAAATAAAGGAGTGCCAGTACCATTCCGAAACTATTGGCACTACAGAAATTTTACAAGAATGCCAAAATGCTTATCTCGCCCTGTTATAAACGTGCCCCAAATTTGATGCTACTACCTTTAAGATTTAAAATTTTATTCTGAAGAGAAAAAAACATCCAAAAATATCCAAACGGTATGAGTTATTATGTAATCCGATGGATCAGTTAAAATAATCAATGACAAAAGATTTTAGCTGCATCCATTAAAACTACTGGAAGAAAAGAAAATACCCATAATTAATAATTAATAACTGTAAATTTACTTCAACTGAAACTCATTAATTATCAGAAAATATTAACGTAATAATTTTTGTATTCATATTTTAATTATTAATATATTAACGTTTCTTTACATCACATGATCATCCAGATTCGCTGCAGCAAAAATTAAAGAAAAATCTAGCTTTTAAATCTCGTTGCAGAGAGAATAAAGATCGCTTTTAAGCTGTTTTTAAAGTGGGACATTCGTGGAGCATTTCACTTGAAAAATCTTCAAAATATGTAAAGTATATTTACCGTGAAACTAACCTTTATGCTGTAAATATCCTTCAAACAACTTAAAGATAGTGTAAGAAGGATTTAAAGATCTTGAAGAATCTTCAAGATCTTTATAGAATCTTTACCGTGGAACGCATTTATATTAGGAAAAAGATCGCCAAGCATAAGCTACAAGTTCAATTTGGGGATGGAATTCTGTAAGACAATCCATAAGCATATACGTAGATACCGAAGGGGGGGGCTCTTTGACGGCTTGGGGGAAGGAAATTTCTTTCCTACCCAGCCCAACCTAACCTTACCTACACCTATAATATATATATATATATATATATATATATATATATATATATATATATATATATATATATATATATATATATATATATATATATATATATATATATATATATATATATATATATATATATAGTGTGTGTGTTTTTGTTTTACATGTCTGAATGATATAAATTATTATTTTCTTTCCCGGTTTATTGATAGAAAAAAAAAGCAGGTCAAATTATTAAATCTCTCTCTCTCTCTCTCTCTCTCTCTCTCTCTCTCTCTCTCTCTCTCTCTCTCTCTCTCTCTCTCTCTCTCTCTCTCTCTTGGAAAGACAGAAGAAGACATGCAATCACGTTAATTGCCGGTTTATTTTTCATATTTTTGCGTGAAGAATGTTTGTGAAGTACACAAAACACACACACGTGTATATATATATATATATATATATATATATATATATATATATATATATATATATATATATATATATATATATATATATATATATATATATATATATATATATATATATATATATATATATATATATATATATATATATATATATTGCCCTTTTACAATGTAATTCTTTTGTGTTTATGATTTTTTTTATTTATTTATTTTAAAATAAAGGTTTGAATGTTCAACTTTAAATGGCCGCTACAAAGAGGACTACTTTGGAACAACTGACTTCTGTATTGGTAGTTTTCAGTGACTCAAAAACTCAATTCTTTCATCTATTTACCCGAAAAATTAAAAAAAAAAATAAAGACTTGCACACAAATATAACATCATCCTCGAAAACGCACAGCTCAAGGGGAGCGTATATTTTCATTGTGACATTTTGTCGATTATTATTTTTTTGAAATAAAATTTTTAATTTTCACAACGGAAAGATCAAATTTGGTATATAAGTATAATTGGTGACGATACGGATTTTTGCATTCTTGTGAAATTTCTGTAGGGGATATGGTTTGGTAGATAATCTACCAAAACTTCAAACGGCCCCTGTTAAAAATTTTCTCAACTTTTTTTTTAATTCTTTGATCAAAGCCTTCTCCATTTTATTTATTGAACTTCACCACTATCGAATCCGTGTGTCTCGTCTTATGTGGGCTTTTGATTTACCGTAAAAAAAATTTTTTAATTTCCTAACTCTAGTGGATTCCATATGGGGCTCTGTTCTTTCCCACCAGAAGATAGAAAAAAAATTTAATATGGTAATATATATATAATTACTAGAATAAAATAGAAAAAAATATATTTGCGTTTAATTATTCTGTGTTTTTTTATGTGAAATTGTTATTTATTTAAATATTTATTCACTAAATAGAACCGCATGCAAGTGATAAGGAATCAATAATAATAATAATAATAATAATAATAATAATAATAATAATAATAATAATAATAATAATAATAAACAAGGAAAAAGAAACACAGAGAAATATATATTATATATATATATATATATATATATATATATATATATATATAATATATATATATATATATATATATATATATATATATATATATATATATATATATATATATATATATATATATATATATATATATATATATATATATATATATATATATATAATATGATGAAGAATTGCAAAGAACATGCAGAGCATTCTATATATGATATAATGATCAATTTTGAGAAACTGGGTTTATATATAATATATATATATATATATATATATATATATATATATATATATATATATATATATATATATATATATATAATATATATATATATATATATATATATATATATATATATATATATATATATATATATATATATATATATATATATATATATATATAATATATATACCGATACCTAAAAATAAGCCGATACCGATATATAAATATATATATATATATATATATATCCTATACAAATTTTTTGCCGATAATATATATATATAATATATATATATTATATATATATCCATAATATATATATATATATATATTATATATATATATATATATATATATATATATATATATATATATATATATAATATATATATATATAGTCGCCAGCTTCCAAACTAGGGGGGGGAGCTTATAATTTTATAGAACTTACAAGGAAAGAATCAGACATATTAAACTAGAAACATTTGTATGGATAAGGAAATAATAAATATTTAACTAATTTTTATTTTATTAATACTATGGAATATCAAATACAATATGAAATGATGAAAAATTCACAGTTTGGAACAGTTGCAAATATGTGACATTATTAAAAATGTAATTTTCTTGGGTTCATGGAAAATTATCAACTACTGTTTGAATAAAGTAATCATAATTGTCAAACATGGTGCATGGCTGGGCGGGTAGTATCAGGAGAGCCTTTTGTGTCGCCGGAAAGGTTCAGTCCCCTTTAAGACTTGGGAGACAACAAGATCTTTTAGTTCTTCACTACTCAGTTTCTTTTCTTCAAAATTTTGTACCAAAGTTCTAGCTCTGCTTCTAGTCAATCTAAATAGTAAAAGCTGTAAAATGAAGCTGCCATTTCCTTTAATTCATTGATTGTCATGAGTAACATATTTAAACCCTCTAATTCTGACAAAGAATTTTTCAGAATATTTATTTCTTCTACATCACCAGTAAACAGTATTACCAACAAAGAAAAACAGCAATTTATGTTTTTTTGGAACAGTATTTATTTTGCGGTATAATATTAAATTGTTGCAGAAATAGAGCTTCAATCAAAGCGTAGTCTTTGCTTTTAATTAATAGCCTAATTTTTCTTATTCACTGTTATCGTACGTAAAAAATTTCCATTTATATTTAATATATTTATATCTAAAATATTTGGAATATTTTTTATGTAACTTTAATTTTTATTTTTAATAAAAACATTATAAAAAAAATTTGCCAAAAAAGAGAGAAAAAAAAAAACAACTAAAAATTGGCAATAAATAATTGCCACATGTGTGGGCAATTATATAAGTTAATGTCAAGCTTATATAATTGCCATATATAAGTGTCTTGGGCAAAATAAAAAATAAAAATATGACAGAAAAAAAAGAGCTCACTCAGTCTAGGCTGTGAAAAAGTGGTTATAAAAATAACCGCCAAGTGTAGATATAATTAAAAAGAATCGGTTTTTCATTGACGGGTAAACGGCACAAATCTTTCAGCACTCCCTCGTCATGATGCTTACCTGAAGCGATAAAACATACGTACCAGAAAATGTCACATGAAATTATTGAGGATAATACCTTTTTATTTTATTTTTTTTATGGTATTCTTAGGAAACTAGTTAATTTTGATATCTACCGGCACGTCTTGTAGGAACAATCTTACAGCTTCAACAACAGTTTTACGCCACTCGTATTCGTATGTCCCTCACAAACCTCATGAACATCTTTATATTTAGTGAAAGGTCTTATTATTAAAGAGCACAGGACCCCTCAGATCGAACTTTTATTTGGTGGAAATAAAACACAAGACTTGCAAAAGGCTCCCTTTAGGCGCTTGGAGAATGAGAGTCAAGAGAATATGTCTCCAACCATTGATAACTGAATTTATAGATCTTCGGTGGAATCCAACAGTCTTTCAGTAACTGTTTCCTTTTCTCAGTCGAAATCATAGATGACAGTCCAAGGTATCTACCAATGTCATTTTCGTGACTTTCATTCACAAAACGCCAGCTCCGAAATGTGGCCCCATATCTTCATTCATCGAGGAGCTGTGTCTGGATCCTTTATCATGCGAAGTGTGATTATTAAAATTCGACATAATAGAAGTAATCCAAGTCATATCAAGATAGATCTAGTAGGGTATTTAGTTATTTCAAGAAAGCCAGTTAGGGTAAGATTTACAGCAAGGCAAACTCTTTATAAACCTTCACTAAAAGTAATAGCTTCTAGGGGAAGGCAACTCCCCCCCTCTGACGACGCCCATATATATATATATATATATATATATATATATATATATATATATATATATATATATATATATATATATATATATATATATATATATATATATATATATATATATATATATATATATATATATATATATATATATAGTTGATTACTACAAATGTTTGGGGAAATTTATTCCTGTGCCACAAACAAAAACAGAATTATTTCCGCATTTTCAGTTGCAAATAATATATTCGGAAGAAAATGGCCAATTTCTCGACTTTTAGAGCTTAACAGTAATTTCTTTCAGGTTTTGCTATTATATATATATATATATATATATATATATATATATATATATATATATATATATATATATATATTATATATATATATATATATATATATATATATATATATATATATATATATATATATATATATATATATATATATATATATATATATATATATATATATATATATATATATATATATATATATATATATATATTATTAGTGATGGATCGGATGTCATTTTTCCAATTTGCGGATGCGGATGCTGATGCGGATGTTGAATTTTGCGAGAAGTGCGGATGGGTGCGGATGCGGATGTTGAATTTTCAAAAAGTGCGGGATGCGGATGTTGAATTTTCGAAAGGGCAGATGCGGATGCGGATGCGTTGAATTTTCGAAAAGTTCGGATGCGGATGTTAATTTTTGATGAGGATGCGGATGTTAATTTTGATGAGGATTCGGATGCGATAATGCGGATATATATATATATATATATATATATATATATATATATATATATATATATATATATATATATATATATATATATATATATATATATATATATATATATATATATATATATATATATATATATATATATATATATATATATATATATATATATATATATATATATATATATATATATATATATATATATTCACTATCACCTTTCCCACTTTCGTGAGGTGGTGCCCGCCACAATTCCCTTACAAACATAACTATTCTTACCTTTCAACGCTTTCACCACCTCCCTCCATCTTTTGTCTCCACAAATCTTCTACCCTCGTCTAAACTCAAATTCCTTCATCAAAATCACTCTCACTCCATCCATCCATCTCCACTTCGGCCTTCCCTCCCCCTACCCTTCCCCTATCTACATCGGATCTACGTACCTTGCCAACCATTCTGTTCTCTTTCATTCTTCACATATGTCCAAACCATTTTAGCACATCCTCCTCCTCTCTATCAATTACACCCTTCTTCAATTTACACATCTCCCTTATTCTTTCATTTCTAATCCTATCAATCCTTCTCAATTTATATATCGCTCTCAAATCTTTCATCTCAAAGACATTGAAACTTTTTCTCGACCGAGCACTTATCGTCTATGTTTCACACACATACAATACAGAAGGTGAACACATACATTCAAACATTCTTATCTTTATTTCTTTCGAAATTTTTCCTTTCTTCCATACTTTTCTTAGGCCCCCAATACTTTCATTCCTTCTACCACTCTGTTCTTTATTCCTTTTTCCCGTCCCACCCTTACCTTCCACCCAACATTACTTGATATTTGAATTCATTCACCTCCTCAAGTTTCCATTCTCACACTTCTACAAACCAATTCCTCCCTCCACATTTCCTCATCCCCACCTACCAATCCTCATAACTTTATTCTTCGCTGGATTGAATTTCAATCTGTGTTTGCACATTTCCCTTCAAACTCTCTCACAAGTATTCTCATCTTTTCTCCAGATTCTGCCACCAACACATGCCGCATCATCTGCAAAAAGTAAAACATTCACTTCACATTCACCCTCCATATTTCTCAACGTCAATACTCTTCCCTTCTCTCTCCATTTTTCTAAGTAAACCATTCATCAATAGATTAAATAACATGGAGATATTACAAACCCCTGTCTCAATCCCACTCCTATGCTAAACCAATCCGATAGTTCTCTCTTCACCCTCACTCTTGATCTACAATTCGCATATATATATATATATATATATATATATATATATATATATATATATATATATATAATATATATATATATATATATATATATATATATATATATATATATATATATATATATATATATATATATATATATATATATATATATATATATATATATATGTATGGATCGGATGTCATATTTTCTAATTTGCGGATGCGGATGCGGATGCGGATGCGGATGTCGAATTTTGGAGAAGTGCGGATGGGATGCGGATGTTGATTTTTTGAAGGATGCGGATGCGGATGTTGAATTTTCGAAAGTGCGGATGCGGATGTTGAATTTTCGAAAATGCGGATGCGGATGTTGATTTCGGATGCGGATGCGGATGTTGATTTTTGTGCGGATGCTCCGCATCCTCGATGCGGATGCGGATGCGGATGCCATCACTAATATATATATATATATATATATATATATATATATATATATATATATATATATATATATATTATATATATATATATATATATATATATATATATATATATATATATATATATATATATATATATATATATATATATATATATATATATATATATATATATATATATATATATATAGGCCAGCCTTCACTTCTACATACTTAAATATTGAAAAAACTACTGAACCTACGTTAAAAAGGATTATATTTTTGGAATCCTTGTCGAATTTTAGGTAAGAAAAATTGGGAAATAAAAAAATAAATTCTTATAATACCTTTATTACATAAGTAAATTTTACTCTTGTATAGCGCTGTTAAGAATAGTACGCCTGGCAAAGTCATTTTTTAAATTTTTTTTCGAAATTGGAAAAAGAAGGGGAAATACCCCAAATCGTCTACAGGAAATGTAGCTGACACTATCATCATCACTCACGGGTCGGGGGTACGGGGGGCAGAGCCCCCCGTAGACAAACGCTCGACACCAAATTTAAGTTTGTTAACATCAAATAACAAAATTTAAGTTTGTTACGTCATCAATTGTCGTATAAAACCTTTTTTTTTTTTTTTAATTTATTTTCAAACATTTTATACTTTTCTCACCCAAAATTCGACCTTTTTTAGGTAGGTTCAGTAGTTTTTGAAATTTAAGTATGTAGAAGTGAAGGTGACCATTATTATATATATATATATATATATATATATATATATATATATATATATATATATATATATATTATATATATATATATATATATATATATATATATATATATATATATATATAATATATATATATATATATATATATATATATATATATATATATATATATATATATATATATAATATATATATATATATATATATATATATATATATATATATATAAGCTCATTTGCATTTTCTGCACTTGCATACCAGGCCTGTATTTAATCCATTAGTAACAAAGCAAATTACTAATGTATTCATTTATGGCCGAGTTCCTAAGCTAAGCGTAAAGAGAGACAATATATATTATATATATATATATATATATATATATATATATATATATATATATATATTATAATATATATAATATATATATATATATATATATATATATATATATATAATATATATATATATATATTAATATATATATATATATAATATAATATATATATATATATATAATATATATATATATATATATTATATATATATATATATATATATATATATATATATATATATATATATATATATATATATATATATATAATATGTAGAATAATGCCCCTTTTGAGCTTTATTTTTATGATGAACAAAATTGCAAGGAACGACAATAGCATTATTAGTTGAAATTTATTTGTATTTGACAACTAATCATGGCAATTGACAACTTATTGAACAAATTATAAAATATAAATAATAATTAGTTAGGAAACTTATATAATCAACGTTTCAGCCAAAATGGCCATTATCAAGATTTCTGCAATTTACAAATAAATGATAAAATTTATAAACATCATTTAAAAGATTCACATAAAAAAAAAGATACATAAAACACATATATGAAAACCTGAAAGGCGTATGCACATACAAATGTAAATATATATAAAAGCACTGAATTTAATGAAAAAGAAGTTCCGGGAAGAGAAGTATGTGTATGTCTATTTGTATGTGTATTTGTATGTGCATATTCACCTTCAGTTTTTGTATTTGTATGTGCATACTAACCTTCAGTTTTTTATACTTTGTATTAGGCAAAAATCTTGATAATGGCCATGTTGGCTGAAACGTTGATTATATAAAGTTCCTTAATTAATGATTATTTTAATAATTATTTGCATTTTATAATTTGTTCAATAAGTTGTCAATTGCAATGATTAGTTGTCAAATACAAGTAAATTTCAACTGTAATGCTATAGTCATTCGTTGCA
>SEYY01000165.1:5000-43509 GCA_009176605.1 Armadillidium nasatum
TTCATCGTCATCGTCAAAACAATCGTCATCGTCAAAAAATTCATTGTCCTATCACTATATATATATATATATATATATATATATATATATATATATATATATATATATATATATATATATATATATATATATATATATATATATATATATATATATATATATATATATATATATATATATATATATAGACGATCGAGCACTCGCTTGGCAAGCGAGCGTTTCAGGGTTCGAGGCCTGGTCGGATAGGAGAAATTTGGGCAGTTCTCTCTTGCGCTGAGCCCCGCCCACATGCGTAATAAGTACATCTGCGGAATGCCTACAATGCAGGTGGGGATAAGTCAGCTATCGTGAACCTTACCTGGCTATCAGATAACCTATACCCTTATATATTATATATATATATATATATATATATATTATATATATATATATATATATATATATATATATATATATATATATATATATATATATATATATATATATATATATATATATATATATATATATATATAGATAATGAACTTTGAAAAAGTTGGGATTTTACCAACACCCTCATCAATTTATTCGATTTCTTATGCACTTGAGCGACAGAAATAATTACAATATAGGATATTACTTTGGAATTTCTAAAAAACGAAAATACAAATCAACTAGTAATCAATAGAAAATTTGACAACAAAATTATCCAAAACATAAAAATAAAAAATAAATAAGTTTAAATAAATTTTTTCTCTAACTGTACTTGTTGAAAAATATAAAAGATTAAAAGATTTATTGTAAATAGTCATAGGGGCTGTTTAAAACGGTTTCAATCTGAAGTCTAGTACAATAAATGTCGCAAAATCTAAATTTCTACTTCTCAAGGAATAGATAGATGAGGGTAAAATCAATTTCTAACAGAGAAATATCAACAATGAAAACAGCACAGTTATAAAATTTTAATTTCTAAAAATTAATTCTAAAGTATATATTAATAGATCATTATATATGCATTATATAAAGGCTAAAGAAGAATTCGTATTTACTGGTTTTAAGCTATGTAACATTTGTGAACACTTACCTTATGAAGAAGCGCCTTTTCTTGGTCACGTATAAGGGCTTTTGAATACACTAAAGATTTCAAAGGTAGCTTTGAATACTCTTTCAATCTAGGCCAAATTTCTGCATCAAGTCTATCATCAGGAAAGACTTCTGATACAATCCCAGCTACACATGCCTCCTCAGCAGTAAGCTAAAATCATATATATATATATATATATATATATATATATATATATATATATATATATATATATATATATATATATATATATATATATATATATATATATATATATATATATATATATATATATATATATATATATATATATATATGATCGTACGATATCGAAAATTTCGAGCATTTTTCTGAGTCTATAACGGTTTGAAAGTTATTTGGACCCAAAGTTGAAAAAAATGAATAGCTGGGTACAACCACTGGTCCACATGAGCTGAAAATTTTACCTTATAATCTTAGCCCCAATTTCATGCATTGGTGGTAACAGATTTTTGATATCACGTCTAGAAAAAGTTATAAGCACTTGAAAAAAAAAATTTGCAAAAAAATAAAAAAAAAAAAAAAAAAAAAAAAAAAACTACCTACTAATTATTTTATTTTTGAACATTGTTTAGAGAAAGGACAGAGCAACAACCTTTATTTAGTGCATTATTAAATGCTATTTGTTTGAAGCGAGATATTGCCTCTCAAACTTTGGGAATTTTTGAAATTTGGTCAAAAATGGACCTTTTTGAAGGCTGTATCTCGAAACCAACGAATCGCATCGAATAAAGTATAGAGTGGAATTTGTAGCCCCATCCTCCTCTATACACTCCCCAAAAATAAGAAATGCTATAGTTGTATTTTTTTTTTTTTTTTTTTTTTTTTCCCCGAAAAGGTAGATTTTTTTTTTCGATAGTTGGTCAGTTTTCGGATTATCACATTTTTCCTATAACTCTGGGAATAAAAGTCTGTTAGAAGCTTTTGTAGCCCATAGAATTTTGAATATACAGTCCAAATTTCAGGTTATTCCGAAAAGTGTTTGAAAAAGGGTCAAATTTCCAAAAAAAAAAAAAAAAAATTTTTAAATTATACTTAGAAAACGCTAGAAATGGACTTTTTGTACCGGAAAAAAACTAATTTACACTGAAAATTTCAGGAGAATCGGTTGAAAATTTAAAAAAAATTTGAAATTGGACTGTCCCCTGAAGTATAATTTGCCATTTTAACCACGGCAGAAAAACCCCGGTTTTCCATGATTTTTAGCAGGGACCGGGACCGGCCCGCTGCCCCGGTCGGCTCATAATATATATATATATATATATATATATATATATATATATATATATATATATATATATATATATATATATATATATATATATATATATATATATATATATATATATAACCCACCTTTTTATTGAAGAGCAACATCTGTGAAGCTTTTCCAAAGCCCATCAACCTAGGGAATAATAAACTGGAACATCCTTCTGGAGCCTGACCTGTGGCACTAAAGGGTGTGGTAAAAGTTGCCTATCACAAGGAATAAATATAAAAATATATATAAATAATAATAATAATTTTTAAAAATAAAGTAACCTTACTATCCACTATACTCATAGAGTTACTTAAATAAGAAACAAACAAATAGTATTAATTTAAAAAAATAAATTTATTATATTTTTAATATTTTTTAAATTCTTAAATTATTTAATACAAAAAAATAATATAATTTTTAATATAATTAATTAATAATAATAATAATAATATAATAATAATAATAATAAAATAATAATAATAATAAAGCAGACCTTATCACTTGCATAAACTCCATCAAAAAGTGGCAATAGTGTAACACCTATTCCAACTGCAGGTCCATTAACAACAGCTACTAAGGGTTTCTTAAAATCAATAAAGGTTCCTATAAATCTATATATATATATATATATATATATATATATATATATATATATATATATATATATATATATATATATATATATATTATATATATATATATATATATATATATATATATATATATATATATATATATATCCTCTGGTGGCAAAAAGCAGAGGCCTACTAATTCCCACCAGAGTTGCAGAAATACCGGAAATCTGGTCAAGTTAGGCTGACATGTCCCAATACTCGGTGTTTGAAGTATGCAAGTCAAAGAAAGCTGGGAAAAAGAAAAAGGAGAGGACATGTACGATTGAGCATCGTTCTTAAGTCTGGGGTCAGAGTGTTGGACAGAGAAAGGATGAAACTGTGTAGAGGAATGTCGCACCAGCACTTCTCAATTGAGGAGGTATGCAACGGGAGAGTTCAGAAGAGCAGTGTCCATTATAATATAATAGTATAGAGAGAGTGACGCAACAATTCTGTGGGCAGAAAGAGACTGGAAAATATTAGAAAGAGAGAAAGAGTTGATAAGACGAAAAGTTCTAGATTCCACCTTTTCAAAGAAAGGTGTATGAGTGCTACCATCCAATGTGTGAAGCATACTCCAAACTGGGGTGAACAACACATCTATAAGGAGAAAGCAACAGGGTGGCAAGAAGAAATTACGAAAGCGCCTCAGAAAAGCTTATTTGGAAAAAGAAGTAATGTGATTTTCCAAGAAAGATCACAAGTAAAAGAAACACCAAGGATAATAAGAACAGACGAAAGTTTTGAGTTGTGTGCTTTCGAAGATGTCATAGTTGTGTTGAGTAGAGAGATGTCGGAACTGAGTTTTTGAGGCACTGAAAACGACTATGCTTTCTCTGCTCCAATTTGAAAAATGAGAATGATCTGATGTTAGTTGTTGCAAGGCTACTCTCCTTGCATCAATTGATGTTGGGAGGGACGTCTTTCAAATTGAAAGGAGTAATAAGTGTGCAGGTGTTATCGGTATAGGAGTGGATTGCTAATAAAGTAACAAAGAGGTCATTAATAAAAGAAGAAAAAGTGTTGGGGATAGGCCATATCCATGAGGAACACCTCAATAAATATATTTAAAGGATGAAACGGTAGCTGTCTACAGAAACTGATATACTAGGAACAAAATAGCTATTGTGCTCTACACATAACTTTGCTATATATATATATATATATATATATATATATATATATATATATATATATATATATATATATATATATATATATATATATATATATATATATATATATATATATATATATATATATATATATATATATATTAGTGGGATGATTAATCAGAGTATACAAAATAAGAATATTTTTTCTCAATTATCATCATCTGCCACTTGTTTTGCAAATTAATGTACATATAATGGCATATAATTTTTTATGCAAGAATACAGTGGGAGTGGTTTCTGCCACCCAATTTGTATTTACAAGCAACTTATGTGAGTAATCCTTCATTTTCCAAAGTTATCCATTTACTATGGTAGCAGTGGTGTGAGGTTCTCCATTGTTGCGACATACTACCATACCCGAATGGTGATTCATTCTTGAAGGTACTAGAATAGTAATAGTAGTAGTAGAAGTGGTATGCGCATCCCATTTGTTTTTAGACATACCAATATAATGGAATGAATATTACTCCATTTCTAACTGAAGAGTGCAAGGAATAAAATTTTAGATTTTTGCTATAAAATGAGAAAATGAGACGTCTGTGATTTGTGCAAAGAATGGTGGTCCAATTTTTTTAACGTGTTTGAAATGTAGAATTAAAAGATGCTAGAACATTGAGTATTTATTTATTAAAAATTTTTCTTCAGATAGCTGAAAAAATCTATCGGCGTGGGTTGATCATTATTATTATTTGATGGAATGCTATTTCAAAAGAAGTCTGGCTGCTATTTGTTATAAGTTGAAGGTGAGATGCATTTTGAAGAAAGAAATGAGGAGCTGTAGCATTCTGAAGTTGGTGTTTAATTGGAAGCTGGAAATGGAAATCTCTATTTCTTCTTCAGGTTCCATTCTGGAAGTAATTTTTGACAGAAGGTGTTCAAGGCCAGGGGTCATCAATTATCTGGTGGGTCATTGTCAAAGATATGACAGGGTTTTATAACCCACCAGGTTATTTAGTAAAATGTTGATAGAATTTGACTCCTAGCTTAACTGACAACAGGAATCCCAAATCACAATTACTTGAACAGCTCTTAAGCTTTTTTGTTGTTTGAAGCTTGCCTATTCCAAACTACTTTGGACAATCTTTTCACTGTCTAAAGCAGCTTTACCTTCTACTTTATAGAGCAAGCTGTATGTTGCACTGCCAAAGTTTCAGTGAAGGAGTGAATCAGAACACAAACCAATCGTATTTTCTTTATCTCTTGAAAATTTAACTTGGAAATAAAAAATATCATAAGAAGTAATGAAACAACTTTAGAGGTTGTATGGTTTGGTTATTATTAGGATAGTACATTTTAATATCTGTACAAGTTTCGTTACAATTCATACAATTGAACTTACAAATATGTTAAGAATAACTTAAATATTATTATTTCAAAAATAAACATTTTTATATTTAAAATATATGTACCATTACCATTATATAAGCATTTTCTAATATACAAAATTTAAAGGAAACCATTTCATATTCACTTTAATTAATATAACACTTTATTTTATTTATTTTTTTATTTATTTATTTTTATTTTAGCATATATATATATATATATATATATATATATATATATATATATATATATATATATATATATATATATATATATATATATATATATATATATATATATATATATATAACGCAAATTTAATTTTGGTACTTCAAACACAATCAAATCTTTTGATCCTTTAAGCAGTTAAATAGCTTTTAGTTTAGAACACTAATTCACTTGTGTTCCTGTATTTAAAAAAAGCTTTTGGAAACCGTTAATAAAAACCATTAAAGTAAAATCATAAATTAAGATCGACAAAAAGTTAAAAAAGGAAAAACATTAGAAAAAATTAAAACTCTTACGTTTTGGAATCAACCACCTAATTCCCTTATCAAGCCCAAATTAGAAATGAAAATAAGATTGTGAATAGTGTGAGCCAAAATACGATAAAAACCGGTAAACTTAGATTTTCAAGACAAGAAATATGACCCTAGCTGGTGTACGATGACAAAATGTTTCTTGAAAATATGTTCACAAAATCGCTGTTGATATTGTCAATTTCAAAAAAGCCTGTAAAGGTTTTGAAATTTTTTTGAATATTTTACAAAGAACTCAACAAGGAGGTTGAGATTTTTTTATTTGAATGGAAAAATGAATCAAGCATTGTTCCAATCTATAGTATGATATTCAGTTTTGTGCAAAAAATATGGCATTACTATGGCTATATATCCTGATGTCAGTTTTATATTTTGGCTTCTGTACCTATCAAAAACATGGAAGCTTTAATTATTGGTGAGATGACAGGTTTATTCTCTCTGAATAGACAAAGAATTAATTTGAAATCTCGTCAGTGAGGGGCTCATTATTTCTTATGACTAATCCTTCTCTTGCCAATACATAAGAATTCAATCATACTTGTTCTTACATCATTCAAGGTAGAGGTTCTGTGTATTTGAAATAGAAAACTCATTCTCCAATAACTTTCTAATTTTAATTTAGCTTAAAATAATTCTAGGGTACATTATTCAACTAACTAACCACCCAAACATTTAACATAAGTGTGCTTACCACCTTGGTTTTTCTATATGGTCAAATATATCTGGCTCTTGCCAAAAACATCTCTAATGGCTTATGTAAATCTGCCTTTACTCCTCCAATTTGTTCTAATTAATATTTTTCTAAAACTCATGCTGAACAGGCTAATCTATTCAACCTCCCCTCTTCTTTTAACTTAATCCTGGGATGACTCTGAAAATACTCTCCTTCCACCACCTCATCATCCCTCCCCTCCATTTTGGGAATTCCATGTCATTACTCTGAAATTGTATATAATTAGGTGCATGAGATTCTGAACTCTATGAATGTGGTGGAAATTAATATATCCAAGGTTTTTGATAGAAAATGGTATGTGTAACTGCTCTCAAAGTTAATTTAAGCTTCCTCACTTTGCCTACCCACAAATAAGTTCTTTTCAAGTCATACCATATAGGCTGTTGTCAATGGGGCTACTTCTTCTTCATAATCTATCAATAGTGATGCTCTTTATGATTTTTTTCCATCTTCTTCTATTTTAATATCCATAAACGATTTTCTCAGCTTCTCCTCTAACCTTACTCACTCAGCCATTAACTTGACACTCTATTCTTCTACTCATTTTAAATTATCCTTTGCAACCAGAGTGGCCTCTTGACTTTCCAATTCTATTCTTGCAATCCTTGCTATCCTTGTTGAGGAAATACATATTGTAACATTTTTAAAACGGAACTTCTATTAATCTCTCTCTCTCTCAAGAGAAGAAAAAAAAAACTTTCAACTTTAATATCTCATTCACCACGTTTCTATAGTTCACCTGTGGAGAATATTAATATTCTTTATACCAACACAAGCAAAAATTTGTCTTAGAAATCTATATCACAATGGTTACTAGGTCAGTTTCAAGAAATCTAAGAAATTTGTTCAGGCTGCAAATTTTTTTAACCTTTTATTCAGCAACTCCAACCTAATTAATTAAGGTCCTCATCAGTCCTAGTTTTGAATACTGTTCTCACAACATTTGCATAAAGTCGAATTCAAGGATAAATGACTTCATAATCAGTTGTTACTTTGAACTCAAATAACTCTAGTTCTGAAACATAACCTTTATGATATGATTTTTCAATACATATTACAAAGGCAAGAGTTTGAGTGAGCTGACCATTCATCTTCCTTTCATGAGAAACTCTTGCAGGACAAGAAGTACAGATTCTTCACATGATTGTATGGAGATTGAAAACTGAAGAAACTGTCATATTTGTACTTCCTTATTAACCACCTCTGTTCTGGGAATATGAACTACACTTCAAACCTCAAGTCTGCTGCTCAATTCAGAGATTTACCTCCGTTTTCTCTCGTTATTTCAATTTATAACCCCTAAGTTAATAGAACTTTTGCCCATGATTGGTGCATGGTATAAACCCTTAAAAAAAAAAAAAACTATAATTTTTTTTTTTTTTCTTTTATTTTAAGTTTTTATTATATTATTATTATTATTATTATTGGCTGAATAAATGAAAGATTTGAAAATCTAGATACTTGCAATGAAGTGGTCAACAAACATATTTCCGACTTTAAGTTTTTATTATTATTATTATTATTATTATTATTATTTTTATAGTTACTTCCGACCCCCCATTTTTGATGGTGAGTTCAAATACCTTTCTCCCCCTCCCTCCCTCTACTTCCTCTAGGTTTAAACAAATACTTAAAGACAGTTTATAAAATGGAAATACATAGGAGGAATAATAATAATTATAATGATGATGTCAATGATGACTTTAATTATAATGAGCAATCTAATATGTAAATTTGAGTGCTTATTGTAGCTGGAGTTTTTGTTAATATTATTATTATATTAATAAAGTGATAGTAGTAGTAGCAGAGATTGTAGTATTACTGCTGGTATTGTTATGATTATTATTTTTACTATTACTAACATCACAATTATTGATGTTATTAATTTACTATAAACAAGGATAATATTACTGATACTGTATTACTGTTGCTATTAATATTTTGATTATTATTATTATTAATATATCTATTATTATTATAATGTTGATGGTATATTTACACTAGTATTTTAAAGAACCTATTATGACATTTACTACTACTTAATATAATAATGACTTAATATTATTATTATTGCAATTATTTACTTTTATAATTATAAAATAAAAACTACCTATTTCAGAGCGTATACTTCGAAAATTACCACTCAAGTTCCACAACTTCTATTAAATATACAGTTCTGGCATAATATTAAAATAAATCAAACTAAAAAAAACATTTTAAAGAAACAAAGGTTAATTTTTATCTAGCATGAGCACACTAACCTTTTCAAATCTTCTCCTCTAGTTTCTGACGCAGCAGGAATTTCGGCTGGGTTAATGCCCGTGAAAACGCTAAAATCATTTCCTGCACAGAAAAAAGGACCAGCACCAGTGACTGCAATAATGACTGTTTTCGGGTCATTCTCTGCCACTGTAAGTGCCTCGACCCACTCCACGTACATCTTCAAATATATATATATATATATATATATATATATATATATATATATATATATATATATATATATATATATATATATATATATATATATATATATATATATATATATATATATATAATGAGCAGATGAGGGCAAAAGTAGTGTAAGAGCCAAAAATTTTGAATTTGAGATGATCATAGGTTTAGTAGGTAACATTAAACATACAATTAAAAATCAACTTTTCAGAAATAGTTGTATTAAATTAAAACTTTCTGCACAAAATAGGTTGAAGGTAGAGATATTCGATCTTGGTGAAAGTCTAACCAGTTCTAGTAAAAATGTCTTACACCACTCTTAATTTCAACATCTCATGTATATGTGTGCTTGCTTATAAATTATGTTAGCTTCTAATACTATAGGGCAAGCGTCTTCAGACAAGCCATATCTATTTAACTAACAACCTATATATATATATATATATATATATATATATATATATAATATATATATATATATATATATATATATATATATATATATATAATATATATATATATATATAGTTTTATTTATCTCTTCCTGTGGGCAAAGGCCTGAGGCCTACCAAATTCCACCGGAGTTGGGAAATATCGGATCTGGTCGTTAAAGACCAACTTGTCCAAACACACGGCGTTTGAAACTGTGCAAATCAAAGGAAGATCGAAAAACAGATAAAAGGAGTGTGTTCCAGACTTTACCAATAAAGTATATGTATGATTGAGCATAGCAGTTAAGTCTGGGGTCAGACAGTTGGACAGAGAAAGGATAAGAATGAGTATGTGTGTCAAACGAGCCCTTTTCAATGGAGGAGGTATGTAACGAGAGATTTCAGAAGAGCAATGTTCATTGTAATAGCGATAGTATAGAAGTAGTGACGCAACAATTCGAAGGGTAGAAAGAGACTGGAGAGAATTAGTGAGAGCGAGAAGAGTTGATGAAATGAAAAGCCCTTGACTCCACCTTATCAAGGAGAGTTGTATGAATGGAACCACCCTAGATGTGAAGTGTACTCCATACAGGGGCTAACAACACCCCTATAAAGAGAAAGCAACTAGGGTAGGGTGAAGAAATTCTGAAGGAGCCTTAGAACACCCAACGTCTTGGAAGCTTCTTTAGAAAGGGAAGTTAGGTTATCTTTCTAAGAAAGATCACGAGAAAAAGAAACGCCGAGAAAATTAAGAACAGATGATGGTTTGAGTTGAGTGTTTTCAAAAAAGATATCAAAGTTGAGGAAGATTGTGTCGAGTAGAGAGATTGAGAAACTGAGTTTTTGAGGCATTGAAACCGACCATGTTTCCTCTGCCCAAATTTGAAATATGTGAAAGATCAGAGGTTAGATGCTCCAAGGTTACCCTCCTTGTGTCTTTTAAATTGCTCTCCGGAGGGGCGTTTTTCAAACTGGAAGGAGTAATGAAGGGTGGAGTCATCGGCATAGGAGTGGATAGGAGATGAAGTAATAGAGAGAAGGACATTAATGAAAAATAGAAAACGTGTTGGGGATAGGACAGAACACTGAGGAGCACCGCTGTTAATAGGTTTAAAGAATGAATGGTGGCCGTCTATAACAGATGCTATAGAACGACCGGAAAGGAAATCAAAGAGAAAGATAGATACCGAAAGAGGGAAGCTTAGAAATCAAAGCTTTGTGCCAGACTCTATCAAAAGCTTTTGATATGTCCAGCGCCACAGCAAAAGATTTACCGAAATGCCGAAGAATGGAGGAACAAGAATCAGAGAGAAGGGAAAGATCACCAGTAGAGCGTTTCTTATGAAAGCCATACTGGCGATCAGAGATATGATTGGAAGAATTGAGATGTTTCCACCTTTTCCTGTTAAAGATAGATTCGAAAACTTTAGAGAGAACGGAGGTAAAAGAAATGAGGGGTAGTTGGAGGGTTGAGAGGGATCCCCTTTCTTCGGCACAGGCTAAATGTTTCCAGCAAGATGGGAAGAGAGTAGTAGAAACACGAAGACGAATTAGTTTACCAATGTAGGGTGCAAGCTCGGAAGCACAAGTTTTGAGAACCACAGGAGGAATACCATCAGGATCGTACTACGCTTAGTATTTAGCTCAGAGAGAGCAGAAATAACGTCTTTATAAGAAATTATAATTTTAGGCATAAATGAGTTGGAGGGAGTTGAAGGAGGAGGAATAGCTCCAGAATCGTCTAAAGTTGAATTAAAGGTAAAAGTTTGAGAGGTTCAGCTTTAGAAGAAGGTAAAATGGAAATTGTGCCATCAGAAGATACTAGATGAAGAAAAGATGAAGAAGCAAAGTTAGAGCTGACATTTTTTTTTTTTTTGCAAAATGCCAGAAAGAGCGTCAAGAAGACGAACCAGAAAGATTATTGTGTTTTCTACGGAGAAAAGAGCTTTTGGTGTTGCGGAGAATAGATTTTGCACGATTCCAGAATAAAATATAAGTTGCGTGAGTTTCTGGAGTTTGAAGATGACAATAATCCCTGAAGACAGCATCCTTGCGGTGGATAGCGCGAGAACAAGCAGAGTTAAATCAAGGTTTGTCAGGTTCAGTAGAAGGGAAAGAATATGTAATGAAAGCCTCCACGCCAGAGAGAATCACCTCAGTAATGCGTTCTACACACTCCGAGGGACCCCTCCCACGGAAGAAATAATCATTCCATGGCAAATCGAAGAAGTACGACCGCAAATCCGACTAGCTTGCGGCACCGAAATTTAACAAACGTTTCCTCGCACTAGGAGGAGGTCTTTCTTGCAGAAGACTTGTAAAAATAGAAGAGGATACAAAAATAAGAAGGTGATCGAAGGAACCCAGAGGTGGATAGAATTTGACAGTATAAGGAGAAGGATTAGAAGTTAGAAAAAGGTCTAGAACGTTGGGTTCATCTCCTAGACGGTCAGGGAAACGAGTAGGGAGCTGCACCAACCGCTGAAGGTCGTTTTGGATAGCGAAATGGAAGGTACGTTCACCAGCTGCATCATTGAGAACTAGAAGAAATCCATTGGCGGTGGTGAACACTGAAATCACCTATTATGATGATTTCCGATTATGGAGAAGAGAGAATGTGCTCTATTTTGGAGTTTAAATAGTCAAAGAATTTAGGATAGTCAGTAGAATTAGGAGATAGATAAACAGAACAAATGAATTGTCGTAGATTGGCAAGAGAGCTTAAGAAACAAGGTGGAAAATTTGGAAAAATCCAAATTAGAGAGATGTGAACAAACAACATTGTTGTGAACGTATGCACAACAACCGCCTTTGGCTGAAAATTGAGGATAGAGACAGTAGGAGGAAACAGAGTAGCATTTGCTGTCAGAGCACTCAGACACCTGAGTTTTAGTTAAGAACAGATGAGGTTTAGAAGGTGGTGTTCGACAAAGTGGAAATTAGTAAAGAGACCGCAAATGTTGCAGAAATTAATGGAAAAAAATAGACTATGCATCAGGACAAGCCGGTCTGCGCAGTCCTGGTGGTGCTAACCCCATCACTGGAGACTACCAACTCCCAAGTGATGATGGGGGAAGGAGTGGATGAGGGGCTATTTTTGGAAGTTGCCCCTCGGAGTTTCTCCAAGGCTACTGTTGTGGACGAAATGCTTATTGTTTTAGTTATTTTTGAAAGGATGTGTCTGTAATAATGTTTTTTTGTGTGTGTGAAGGAGATCTTACTCTGTATAGAATTATGTGGAAATAAGCGAAAAATCGTGTGTATCAATCGGCACTGGAGTGAGATGGGAAGTACCCTTAAAACCCCATATACCCAATGGGGGTAATTTATTCTATATATATATATATATATATATATATATATATATATATATATATATATATATATATATATATATATATATATATATATATATATATATATATATATATATATATATATATATATATATATATATATATATATATATATATATATATATATATATATATATTTTTTTTTTTTTTTTTTTTTTTTTATTATTAATAATAATAATAATAATAATAATAATAATAATAATAATAATAATAATAATAATAATAATGATAATATTAATAATGATAATATTAATAATTTACCTCATATACCAACGCATTAAATTTTTTTGGTCTATTTAAAGTAATCTTTGTAAGGCCACCATCACAATCCACCAGAATATGCTTGTATTTTTGTCCAGATTCTTGCCGAGCTGCTTCAACACTTTCCTTTAAAAAAAAAAAAAAATAATATTAATTTCATATTCACAATTCATTATTGTAGTCAGATGTTTGACTAAGCTTAACAAGTGCAAATCAAATGGGGCATGTGGCCCTACCTTATTGCTTATACCACATACATACAGTTTTAATCTAACCAATAAATTTGTCTTTAAAGTCAAGCGAAAGTCACAGTAAATGTCATTGTGAAAGTTACCAGTCATTTATATCCTCCTTCCATATTATTATTTCCCCAAGGAAATTCTTTATTCCACAAAATTATTTCACGCTTCTTCATCCATATATTCAATCAATTTCTTTTTCTCCTACAAAATTTAATCTTTCTACACAATATATCCTACAAAATCTCCTTTAGTTTATTTATATTTCTCTGTATCAATTATCTTAGGAATGAGATTATTTTCCATCTCATAGTAATAAAAGGTTAATGGTGAAATTCAAATTTTTCATGACCGATACATATAATTTCAATCCTATAAGCTTATTTAATTTTGAGATATTTATGTAGATTCTACAATTTACATATTCTACTTATTCATGTAATTTCTTCGGCAAAATTAATTTTTTCTTGCCTCATGTAATCTCTTTGGTGAAATTAAATTTTCCTTCTTGTCATTCTTTTTTGGCAGATTACCTATTACCTAATTTTCTCATTAATATTCTTTTTTATTTAAAAAAAAAAAAAAATTTAAACATTCACACTTCCAACACTAGCTATTTTGTCACTTTATATTTAAAACCCACTATCGACCTCACCTGATATATTTAATTATTATGAAAGTCTTCTATACCAATGTTCACAATTTACTTAGTTCATAGTAAGATATAAAAAATTTCACCCACCCTATAATTCATTATATTACCGTCAAAGTCCACCAACTGTAGGTTACTATAATCCTCTTCCCACCGAATATCTAGAATACACAACTTAATACTAGTAACAATATTATTAAACTAACTTGAATAACACCAGGAACATTACTTTTAAAACAATTCTTGTATCTTAGCCTTCAAGATCATTTTCAAATAGTTGTCTATCATCTACCTCGAATTCTTCCTTTCATCGGTATTAAACAGTTATGCAGATTTTAGATACTCATCTACTCAAAAATAATTCCACAAACCTCTGCTAAAGGCATACTATATGAAAGAATGGGGACCAACAGCTGTGGGTGTTTTGTGGTAGCTTTACTTTCAATAATTTTATTTTAAATAAAAAGAAAATAAATTTTTAAAAGCAAACTTTTCATTCATATCATGTTTTATAATTATTAATTTTTTTTTTTTTTCCAGCATTTTTTCACAAAACACAATTCAAATCAAATATAAGAAATTGTAATACAACTTGACAATTAAAAGGATTTATAAATTTAATATATTTACCTTTAAAACGTTTATATGGTACGTAACAAAAATTTAAATGTAACAATACATACGGTAATTGTGTAATACAAAAACCATTAGCGTAATACTGCCTAACAAACAGTTTACCTTTAGTAAAAAGGATCTACGACTCAGAAGAGTCATAAACGCTTTGGCTCACTCCATTTTTATTCGGCAATTTTAACATAAAAGCATATCAATAATATTGATTAACTTTTAAACTATCAATGCATCTTCATTTAAATACCTTTTTTCGTGCCAATTCTTTAATTCAGGACATTGTTTTTTCACATTATATATATATATATATATATATATATATATATATATATATATATATATATATATATATATATATATATATATATATATATATATATATATATATATATATATATATATATATAATTTCTTCATTATAGATTAAAATGTTATAAAGAGAACTATGATTCAATTTCAAAATTAATATTTATGTAAAACTTTAAAATAGTCTTAAAAGTAAAAAAACTTCTGAGCTAATTTATTAAACTATATTAAAATGAATTTCATTATTTATAAATTCAAAAGCTTCAGAATCAAAGTGTCAAAGTTCAACTTGACAATTTCATATTCAGAATCTTGAACATTAGAAATAGGCCATTTCTCAGTCTTGATAGTACTCTTGAACCTGAGGAAGAACATTATTCTAATCAAAACAATTTTATCCATCACTAACTTCTGTCTTCACTAATGAGTTAATTATTTCAATGTACTTCTTCTGTGCTTCTTCCTGGCTTATACTTCCATTACTGTTCCAAGCATCCCATTTCGCACGACCAACAAAATCTGTCAAACCCAGGTCGTTTAGAGGTAACAGGACCCTCAGTTGACTGCTTGAATAGTCCATATAGCTTGAGTTTTGTTTCATTTCCTAATAATAATAATAATAATAATAAGATAAAAAGTATTAAATAAATGAAATCACATTAATAGAAATATAGGTTTTGATATACCTGGGTCTTCAGCAAGGCTGTTCAGCTTTGCTTTTGCTTCTTCAAATTGCTGCTGTAATGAAGAAAGTTGAACAGATGAGATTGAAAAACTTCTGAAAAAAATAAAAAGAATCCTTAATTTTCCTTTTCATGGATCAGATATATTTATTGTGTGCGCATGTTTGAGATCTTTCTTAGTATTCTAACGCAAGAACAATACAATGACTTTCTATTAATATTTGATAAATGTTTTAATGATAAAAAATTTTTTTTTTTTTTGGCATTTTCAACATCTAAAATAAATTATTTTAAATAAAATTTAAATAAATTTAGTATATAATAAAAGTTAAATTTGCAAGTTTCCAAGTCTTTATGACATGGAAAATTTTAGTATCATTAATTTCTCTTCATCTCTTGAAACACTGACAATACTTATAGATCTTATCTTGTTTTTACTTAAAACACTTTCTATAATTAGAAGGTAATGTTTCCAGTTTTTTCTTAATTCTTTTATTGCTGTTCTTTTCTCAAATTTTTTAAATTCCTTTTTGACATTTTTTTTATTTATTTTTTCCTTTTTTTTTTTTTATCACTTTTCCTACGGTATCTCGGAATTTGCCGTCCTCTTTGATAATTTCCTTTTCTTGCATAATTTTGTATCAGTTTCCTTCCCCCCCCCCCTTCCATCTTTATTTATTGTGCTTTTTATAGAGACTGAATCATTTTTCAAACTTTTCTTCCATAATATTGTATCATTCACTCTATTCATCATCTATAGAAACTTATTTTTGTTTTCTTTGATTTTGTTCTTTTTGTCTAAAAATATTCCACAAAACACAGAGAATTTAAAAGTCAATTTACTAATTTTATGTTATTTGATAATTCTCAACTTTATTTTACTTTCCAATAGTCCATTAAATTTGCTCAAGATAAGAAATATACAGTAGTCAAAACCATCTTTAATTAGCTTTGACATTAAAATATAACAATTTCAGTAACAAAATTTATAAATACTTCTAATATTTTCAGTTTATCTGTTTCTAAGAATCATTTCTACCATTATTACAGCCAGATTTTATTGGAATAAAACAACATATGTATTAAAAATCAAATAAACTAAGAAGTAGTCTTATTAAATTTCATTAACAATAAATACAAAAATCCTGCAAGAAAATTAAAATCACCATAAGTAATATTTGAAATATATTAATATAACTTTTATCTCACTGTAAAATAATACATCTATCACAGAAGACAAAATTAAACTACAAAAACCTGGTTACATAATAGGATTATACTTTTTAAATTTAATAGTTTTTCTAGGTCATAAATAAAATTAAAAAATAAATTTTGATTGACTTTTACATTTCTAGTTTTTTTTTAATATATATTCTGGAATATTATTTAATTGTCAGTCTACCAAAAACTATGAATGAATAATCAGCAATCAGCCAATTTGGTAATCAGTACATTTCCCATAAAACAATAAACTATGGTATTTCTCCATTTAAACCTACAGATAACCAAAGTTTCTGCTCATTCCTCATATATGTCTCCTTCACAATATTTTATTCATTTTACACATAAGATTATAATATATTCAAATAATTTGATAATTTACCGATTGCTACACTGTATTATTCTTAAAAGTTTATTTAAATAACTTTCATCAGGCGATTCCTATTCATAAACTGAACATGTTCAAGACAATTTAAGTTTCTTAGATTTATCCACTCTTTGTTGGAAATATTTTGAATACATTAAATTTTTCATCAAACCATTTATTCTATCTCTTTAATACAGGCTAAAGATCATTACAAGCATTAATTCAATTCAGTTCATTTTGAAAGCATTTTTTAATTTACTCATTACAAAATCCTTAATCAAGAAGGACAATATAGAAAGGGGGAAAAAATATATATTAATGAAGCTCTAAAATGAAGGCACACACGAGTCTTTGGGTAAGAAAAAATAAATAAATAATGTTTCTATATAATGAAAATGGATGCAGATATTAATTCCTAAAATGAAAGAATACAAAGGAGGTTCCATAATGATTTAATGCCAGTTCTTTTCAGAGAGTGATATAATTATCTAATTTTGATAAATACATTTTTTACAATATAAATATTGTTGCTCATTTCATAGTTAACTGTTAGACCTATACTTTCACCTCTATCCACCAGTTTTAAACAAATATTTGTCAGATATATATATATATATATATATATATATATATATATATATATATATATATATATATATATATATATATATATATATATATATATATATATATATATATATTAGAGGTGGACCGGATATCCGCATCCGCATCCGCAACTGCGGATATCCGCATCATTTTTCGCGGATATCCGCAATTGAATATCCGCAACCGCATCCGCCTCCGCGGATAGTAAAAAATTATAAGAAAATTATGAGTTCAGCTGAATCATGTTTGTCAGATGTGATACCACTTGTTTCAACATTGAAAGTTGTGTTAACAAATGTTAAGTCTAAGGGAGTTTCAAGGATGACTGAAACATTAATGAAGGAGATGAACGACAGATTTGAAAACCTGGAAAATGATGATGCTTATACAATTGCAACCTTTTTGGATCCTAGGTACAAAATAAAAATTTTTAAACCACTTGTTTCTCAGAATGTTAAAATCAAATTAGAATGCTTATGCGATGAGATGATAGAAACAGCTAAAATAACGCCTTTCAAGAAAAAGCAAAAGCTCTCAGATACAAAAGAAACAAAATCTGTTAGCTTAAGCATTGCTAAATCAATGAAAGATCTTCTAGTTTCCAGCAGCGATGAAGAATCACAGTCAGAAGTGTCAAAGGATACAATATCGATTATTGAAAATTATCTGAAACTCCCACGTTTGGAGGCAGATAAATACCAACTGGTTTGGTGGAGAGATAATTGCAAAAGTTTCCCTTTTCTTGCTGAGCTGGCAAGGACTTATTTAGCATGTCCTTCAACTAGTGTTGCAAGTGAGCGTCTTTTCAGTTGTGCAGGCCTCATTTACGACGAAAAGCGAACCAAACTTTCACCTGAAAGAGCCCAAAAGCTTTTATTTCTAAAAAATAACTTAACAATTATTAACTTCAAATGGAATATGTGAAACTGTGAAGTGTGAAGGTAATACTGAATTACTGGCTATATATATATATATATATATATATATATATATATATATATATATATATATATATATATATATATATATATATATATATATATATATATATATATATATATATATATATATATATATATACCTTTTTCCAAATAGGTGGAGGTTGGGGAAAGAGGTTGGTGGGGTGTTCAAGAGTTGGGTCCCCGTCCCACACCCTGGTAACATAGATTCTGGATATTATATTTAAAATTCCAAAAATCTATAGCAAAACTCTTAAAAAATTAAACTATCCGCATCCGCATCCGCATTTGCGGATATCCGCAATTGAATATCCGCAACCGCATCCGCATCCGCGGATAGTGAAAAATTACTATCCGGTCCACCTCTAATATATATATATATATATATATAATATATATATATATATATATATATATATATATATATATATATATATATATATATATATATATATATATATATATATATATATATATATATATATATATAACCTTTTTCCAAATAGGTGGAGGTTGGGGAAAGAGGTTGGTGGGGTGTTCAAGAGTTGGGTCCCCGTCCCACACCCTGGTAACATAGATTCTGGATATTATATTTAAAATTCCAAAAATCTATAGCAAAACTTTAAAAAATTAAACTATCCGCATCCGCATCCGCATTTGCGGATATCCGCAATTGAATATCCGCAACCGCATCCGCATCCGCGGATAGTGAAAAATTACTATCCAGTCCACCTCTAATATATATATATATATATATATATATATATATATATATATATATATATATATATATATATATATATATATATATATAATATATATATATTATCCTCTGGTAGGCAAAGGGCAGAGGTCTAACAATTTTCACCAGAGTTGGGAAATAACAGAATCAAATGCTGATTAAATACCAACATTATGTTCCGATATAGGGTGTTTAAAACTGTGCAAGTCAAGGGTAGTTGGAAAAACAAATAAAGTGTTCCAAACTTTACCGGTAGGGTATATGTAAGATTGAGCATAGCAGTTAAGTCTGGGGTAAGAGAATTAGACAAAGAAAGAATCAGACTGTGTAGAAAGATGAGTCGCATTTCATATTCTTCTCATTGGAGGAGGTATACAACATGAAAGTTCAGAAGAGTAGTGTCCATTGTAATTTGTAATACAGATAGCATAGAGAGAACAGCACAACAATTTGAGGGTCAGACAGATTGGATAGAGTTAGTAAGAGCAAAAGAATTTATAAGACAAAAAGCCCTAGACTACACCTTTTTGAGAAGAGATGTATGTGTGGAATCACATCAGATGTGTGAGGCATTCTTCATACAGGGGCGAATAAAATCCATATAAGGAGCAAGCAACTGAGGTGGCATAAAGAAATTATGAAGGTGCCTCAGAACACCCAACCTCTTAGAAGTTTTATTTAGAATAAGTAATGTAATCCTTCCAAGAAAGATCAAGAGATAAAGAAACACAAAGAATATTGAGGACAGTTGAAGGACTGAGTAGAGTGTTTTTGAAGATGTCATAGTTGTGTGGAAGGTTGTGTTGAATAGAAAGATGAAGGAATTGAGTTTTTGAGGCATTGAAAATGACCATGTTTTCATTGCCCCAATTTGAAATACAAGAAAGATTAGCGGTGAGTTGCTCCAATCCCACCCTTCTTGCATCAACTAACCCTTCATTACTCCTTTCAAAGGAGTAATAAAATGCTCAAAATTAACTTAGAACTTCAGGAAAAAATGCATATACCCTGAAAATTTAAGCTCAATCAGTCAAATAATAAAAAAAAATTCAAACAAAATATAAGAAAATTAAGATTTTTTTGTTTTTTCAGTATTTCCTATTTCTTTTCTGTTTCTTTTGACTGCTCATTTATAAGAAAATTAAGATTTTTTTTTTTTTTTTTTTTTTTTTTTTTTTTTTTTTTTTTTTTTTTTTTTTTTTTTTTCTGCTAGTTTTTTTTTTTTTTTTTTTTGATTTTAGATGCCCCATAAAGATTTGGTTGAAAATTTTTTATTTTGGGCACCCTGAGATCTTCTTCTAATTTCCTGACTGCAGATGCTACATTTAGCTATTTCGAGCCTATCCTGAAACATTGTAAAGTAGTCACATACTGTTGAAGCAGTATGGAATCTTTTAGCCATAGTGACTGAAAGTATAAACAAAATAATAATTTTGAAATAATGTTGCTAAATGATACAAATTTGATGGCAAAAAAAATAACAATGATATGTATAAATACAGGTTATATTGATAATTTTATATCTTACATATTTTCAAACTTAACTTTAGGGTCTTACCTAGGTAAGACCCTAAAACTATTGTGAATTGAAAGAAAAATTTTTTTTTTAAATTTCTGTACTTTTTTAAAACTTTTATTATGCAAAATCTGTAATTTTCTGAATTTTTTTCGGAGAAAATGCATATACTCATTAATTTAAGTGAATGTTGGCTATTCTACTCTTTAATTATAATTAAATAAACCTCAATTAAATTTATATCTAATTCTCTTAACCTAAAATTTTAGTGCTTTTGACCTATTTACAAATTTTAGGCAACCCTGGCTAAAACCCCAGCCCCGGCCAAATTCCAACCCCAGTCAGTTCCTGACACCAGCAATGTGTTACTGGGTCTGTTTCACTCATGTGTTTGTTCTTAAGCTTTTTTACTTTAAATGTCAATGAATTTTGATATATACTTATAAAAATAATTGCATTATTAATCATGAATCAAAAAAAATAAAATAAATAAATAAAAATATTGATGAGAGAAAAAGTGCAAATACTGGAACTTTTTTCCTTTTTCTGAATGGAAGTTAGAAAATGGTTGTGTACTAGTTACACTATTTTCCATGAAATTAATGTTTTAAGTGAAGATCAATTCAATCTTTATACAAACCTACATTCCATAAATGCAAAATAGTGGTGTACAGTATTTTCCTTTGAACCTTGTTCAAAATAAGATTTCACTTTGCTGATTTTCCTACATATCACAATACTTAGAGATTTGGCAATGCAAACTGAAAATAAAAATGGCATCTTTTTTTTTTTTTAACAGTTTATATATAAACTTACCTAAAAACCTGACCGTTAAGCAAGGAAAAGGATTTCTTGTGACGTGCTATTGTTCTAATTGCCGTAAACATTTTCACTAAGTTTTAAGTCTTAAAGATTTTCTATCTGTAAAAAAAAAAAATTTAAATGTTTAAGAATAAATATACAATTTGACTAGCTTTCTCCAATTACAAAAACCTGTATTCAAATCTTTTTAAACAAGATTTAATACAGAATGATTGTTCTAATATCATTTTATTCTTCCTCCAAATATTAAATAAACATTAAAATTGTTCCAACTTTTTTTGTAAGAACATAAAAAACAGAGGTGATAAGATACTCCATAAACATGTCAGAGATTGTTCCTCTCTAGCCATAAGTACATGCAAATTTATTTAAAATAAGAATATGCAAATACCATCCATTATATGAAACCACAGTCATACTCCCAATAAAGCCAAACAATTTTTTCCTTCTTACCCCTATGACAATGATTGTCTTAGAGTACTTACATTCTAAATTAAAAAGAGAATACAAAAATGTTTATTATACCCTACTACAGTATACAACTCCCTGAAAAGTTTTTTTTTTTTCTTTATTTTAACACAACAGTAATTCCATGACAAGTCCTCAATCAAATATGAATACAAAATAAAAAGAAAAGACATTTTAACTACATAAATCAAAATCAAGATCAAATTAAATCAAAGGCTGACATATTTCAAGACAAAACATCTGAATGTAAGAGAGTCAAAGTGAGGAAAACAAAAGATCAAAGACAGTTCCAGACTTGACTCATGGGGGAGCAAGTAAAGTGAGCACAGTAGATAAGTTAGTGCCTAAGGGTTGGAGAGAAAGGATGAGACTGCATGAAAAGACATGTCAAATCTGCTCTCCTCAAATGAGAAGGTAAACAATTAGAAAGTTCAGAAATGCAGTGTCTGTTGTAACAATGATAGTATAAGTGATGCAACAGTTCAATCAGCACAAAGAAATTGAAAAGTGTCAGTAGTGTCCACCCTGTATCTATATATATATATATATATATATATATATATATATATATATATATATATATATATATATATATATATATATATATATATATATATATATATATATATATATATATATATATATATATATATATATATATATATATATATATATATATATATATATATATATATATATATATATATATATATATATATATATATATATATATATATATATATATATATATATATATATATATATATATATATATATATATATATAAAGCTGGGTGATTAAGGACACCCCCCTAGAAATTAAATTACCTTGATATCAAATCTGAAACCTATCTAAATGGGTGTATGAATCCCTTATGCATTAATTTTTTTTAAATATTTGAAACTTTACAAAAAATATTTATTTTTCAGATTTTTTAAAGTACTATATTTTTCATTTTTAAAAGTTGTAAATGCTAAGGTTTGTATCTCAAAAATAGCAAATTGTAGGAGCGTAATACTTTACTGTGGAACTAAAATATTTCTTATAACAAGATTAACATCTTAATTTCAAAGGTAGGAACAGTTTATGAGTAAGTATAATTGTTTGGGATGGGGATATTCAGGACACCAACTTCTAATTCATTTTTTCAATTAGAAAGGTCTTACAGCATTAAAAATAAAGTTAAGATGTATATATATAATTAAACTGTATCAAAGCATATATTAATAGCAGAATGCTATAATGATACTGGCAGTTCCTCATTTCCCCTAAGATGGCATTGGCACTCCCCTCATTTCCCCTATGATGATAGAGGTACTCCCTCATTTCCCCTCAGGTAGCAATGGCACTACCCCTCATTCCCTCTCAGGCAACACTGGCACTCCCCTTATTTCCTATCAGATAGCACTAATACTCCCCTCATTTCCTCTCAGGTGGCATTGTTCCCCCTTATTTCTACTCAGATGGCACTGGCACTCTCCAAGTTTCAACTTGGATAATACTGGCACTCTTAATTATTTCCCTTCAAATGATACTGGCACTCCCCTCATTTCCCCACAAATGGCACTGGTGTCCTTAATTACATACATACACTTTACATATTCTCTAACAATTCTACTTTTAATTTAATGCTACTTGAAATTAGTAAAATGAGCCATTTTTTCTTCAGAAACCTTAGTATTTCAGTTCATTTCAAAAGTATTCTCCATCATTCCATTTTATGGTATATATATATATATATATATATATATATATATATATATATATATATATATATATATATATATATATATATATATATATATATATATATATATATATATATATAGAGAGAGAGAGAGAGAGAGAGAGAGAGAGAGAAAGAAAAGGTATATTGTTCTTTTTATATTTGTAATTTTGTAATTATTTGACATGATATTTAGGAATGATATATCGGATATATTTAGGAACGATATAATGATTATTACAGTATCATTTCTGCCGGTATATGACATATCATATCACTAGTGAGATTAGAGTTTGCTATAAACACATATGGTTGCTTTCTAAATTATTAAACCTGTGTAAAAATATATTAATTGAAAATAAACCAAACAACCTTAGATTGTATTAAAACCATAGTATATATATATATACGTATATATTATATATATATATATATATATATATATATATATATATATATATATATATATATATATATATATATATATATATATATATATATTATGAAAATTTAATATTTTTTTAAAACAGATTTTTTTTTAAGGTATACCATTTTGTTAGAATAAGTTTCCACTACTGCTTTAAATTTCACTATTTCTTCTAATTTACTATATAAACTAATTTATGTCATAGGTTGAGTATTCACTCTTCTGGGTTTCACCATAATAAAAAGAAAAGGTATATTGTTCTTTTTATATTTGTAATTTTGTTATTATTTGACATGATATTTAGGAACGATATATTGACTATATTTAGGAATTATATATCAATTATTAAGGTAACCCTTCTGCCGGTATATATATATATCGCATGACTAGTAAGATTTGAGTTTCTTATAAACTCATGTGGATGGTTTGTAATTGTTAAACCTGTGTAAAAATATATTAATTGAAAATAAAACTAAACAACCTTAGGTATTAAAACCCCAACAAAATAAGATAAAGATAAAAAAGTTTTTTAAAAAAATAAGGTAAAATTTTATCTATCTTTTTACAACTAAGAACAAGTAGGCCAACTAGGCCCTAGACCTGTTTGCATATATATATATATATATATATATATATATATATATATATATATATATATATATATATATATATATATATATATATATATATATATATATATATATATATATATATATATATTAGGGATGGAGCGATACCAAAATTTTTACCAATACTGATACCTAAAAATTTACCGGAATACTGATACCTGAAAATATACCGATACTGATACTTTATCCATTCATATACCAAAATTTTTACCGATACCGATACCTGAAAATATACTGATACTTCACTCCATCCCTAATATACAGTGGAACTTCAATATTCATCTCCACCAGTATTCGTCTTTTTCGATATTCACCCTATTTTTTTGTCAAATTTTTTTTCCGATATTCGTCAAAAAGTCAATATTCGTAATGGAAGGTGACTCACCTTCCATCCAATAAAAAACCTATAACCTTAAAAATAAAAACTCTTAATAACAATCATTGTTTTTCTCATCCAAAAGGTAAATTTCTTTTTAAAATTTAATTTGTGTTTAGCATTTATGTAGGCCTACACAGTGCGTATTACATATTATTTATAGCAGTATGATGGTTAATATGTACTGTAGTTAAATTGTACAATGTTTGAAATGATTTTGGAAATCGATTCTAGAGTGAATTTTTTTTTGTTAAAGAATAGATAGGCAAAATTCGAGGCTGGGAACGAATTAATCCATTTTTAGTTAATTCCTATGGGAAAAATTGTTTGATATTCGTCATCCCCTCGAGAACGGATTAATGACGAATATTGGAGTTCCACTGTATATATATATATATATATATATATATATATATATATATATATATATATATATATATATATATATATATATATATATATATGATGGGATGATTAAGAATTTTTTGACAATAACAATGGTAGTAAATTTGACTATATTAATATATGACAATGAAACTGGAAAAGTACATACTGAAAATTTCCATTATTTTAATAAATTTAACAACTTTATAAGGAAGATTTAAATTCTCTTTTCTTTATTCAAATGAATAAATATAAGATATTTTTATATATAGTATAATACAGGGTGTCCCACTTGCTCAGCCCCAAACATGCTCATAGATATCAGAATACTGGTCATAAGTTAATAAAATTTGCTACAAGCAAACTTTTAAGTGCGAAGCAAGGTGGAATCATGAGATTTTGATTCCATTATTACTTCATTACATTTACAGTGGTGCAAATTGAATGCAACATAAAAGAGGAAAATTTTAGAATTTGGGAGAGTGAAATGTTCAGGAACAGAGGGCAGTGATGTTGAATATGTTACTGCTCTTAAGATTGCATTTTAAGAACAGTAACATTTCTATATTCTTTGGCAATAGTTTGATTTTATCTTTTTGAATTATCTTTCACTGGCACTGGAGCTTGCTGGTGGGCACAAATATATATGTGCCAATGTTGCTAGTGTGGGGAGATCATTATTGTTTGCTTTCCAAAAAGCAATAGAGTTATTATTGATACTAATTTTTTTCATTTTTTTTTTTATTATACAATTATCTATAACTTTCTTAAATTTGTTTCTGAAAAAATGCATATAATCATTAATTTAAATGAATGTTGGCTATTCTACTCCTTCCTTGTAATTAAATTAATTTCAATTAAAATTATATAATTTTCTTAACCTAAAATTTCAATACTTTTGACCTCTACAAAATTATAGGCAACCCTGGTCAGAGCCTTGGCCCCAGCCCCAGCAAAATTTGGCAGATCCCAGCCCGGGCCCAAGCAAAATTCCAATCCGTCTGTCAGTCCCTAGTTTGTAGCAAATTTTATTTATTAACTTAGACTACTACTGATATGTATAAGTATATATCTGGGGCTGAAAATAAGTGACATGTCTGTCAGTAACTTGACAGACATACAAATGCAATACTGCCAAACATTCAAATATAATTTTTGAATTTGAATACATTAATGTATCAAAATATCTGTCAAATTATATATCAATATATCGACTATTATTATTCAAAATTGAGAACTCTGATACATATATCTTATAATAATAAATAAATGATTTAACATATTTACAAAAGTAGTCTTTATACCTCAAAATGGCTTTATTTAAAACATTTACCATTACTTTACTTTTATAACTTCAACAGAATAAATATAATTAGAAGTCAAAAATGGTTCTCCTGAGCCTGAGAATTACCAAGAAAACTACCACACAATACTAATCATCAACAAAGAAATGCCACCTATAGTAAATTCACTGCACTATCAATATAATTTAGCAATCAATTAGTTTAATACCAATTAAAACAGTAAAAACGGGTAGAAAAAACATGAGGCAAACTTAAAATCTTCAAAAGACACTGGCAACTACCATCATTATTATACCCTGTGAAAATAAAAGGATAATAAAGATATCAACTTGTTAGTATTTTCTTTCAAACCTAATTTATTATCAAAAATCTGCCAATTAAAGCGCCTAATAAATTCTGTACAAATGTATTAAAGATGGTTGATAAAACATAATCATTTATCTGCCTTATCTTCAAATGTTTATTTACATCACTACTTCCTTATTTATCGTTTTATTTTTCAGAACGGTACCTCATGGACGAGAGAATACGCTTTCCTTCCAGGCAGACAAAATACTGCTTAGCGTCGAGCGATGCTGCAAAAGTTTCGATATATATCGATATAAATACTTTTTTACAAAGTCTATGCTTTTTTACGATAGTATCGATAAAATATCGATGATATTTTCAAACCCGATATATCGATATATCGATATTTTATCCTCAGTATCGAACCAACGATATTTTTTTTTTACTTCTAGAAATTTTTAGTAGTTTTCTGCTCCTTTATAAAATAAAATTTAAGCAAAATTTGTGGCATTTTTAATGTGCATATATATACATATAATTACAGTGGCGGTTCGTCTATAAGGGCTCCAGGGCTGCAGCCCCTCCAAATTAAAAATACCAGGCGTAGAATGTTGATATAAATATGAATTTTTTATCAGAGAAAAGTGATTTAAATTCATTTTTTTAACAACTTAATACATAAAAAGTATAAATCAATAAAGAAAATTTGAATTAAATGCATTTTGCACCTGCAAATTTTTGGGTACGATATTTTTTTTAACGCATTGCAATTATATAAAATATGGGCTGTAAATTCTCAGTCCTAAATTAGACCAAATTTTTTGTTCTTAAATAATAGGACAGATGTGGCAACTTATGAAAAATAGTATGACAAATTGGAATAGCAGTTTTTGTCAAGTTGCCAGTTTGTCTTTCTTTTACTTTTTGGCAACATGGAGATTATTTTCGAATATTTATGATATTTGAATGTTGCCAGTTGTCCTAAAAGGACAGAGCGTAAAGAATACAAACACTAAATAAAACAGTTTGTTATAGAACCTGGTGGGGTGGAGATGTGTTTTTTTTTCTTGTGAAAGAAAAATTACGGATTTATTGTTGTTGTTTTTTTGTTCGATATATATATATATATATATATATATATATATATATATATATATATATATATATATATATATATATATATATATATATATATATATATATATATATATATATATATATATATATATATATATATATAAAGGGCCAGACTGCACTTTAGTCCACACAAATATTACAAAAACTACTTAATGTACATTAAAAAGGATAACAATCCTTGAAGAATTTTGATAAAGAAAAATTGGGAATTAAAAAAAATATTATACTAAGTTTATTTACTAAGTACATTATAGTGCTTTAATTGCCTCGACGACATGGTTCGTCTGGCAGCACAAGTGTGGCAGCGTCTTTTCCCGAGTTAAATATCTCAAAATTGCAGTAGATGAATTTTTCGATTAAGTAAGAAATTTTTTTTTTTTTTAAAAATTTAAATATATGTGTTATATGGCCGTATTTTTAAATAAGAATATCAGCAAGCTTTCCAGAATAAGTAAGGTACGTTTGAAATTTTATATATATATATATATAATATATATATATATATATATATATATATATATATATATATATATATATATTTATATATATATATATATATATATATATTATATATATAGTTTGCAATTTTACACACACACACACACACACACACACACATACACATATATAATATTATATATATATATATATATATATATATATATATATATATATATATATATATATATATATATATATATATATATATATATATATATATATATATATAAACTTAGCCCCTCCTTACCAAGTTTACACGAGCCGCCACTGTATATATATATATATATATATATATATATATATATATATATATATATATATATATATATATAATATATATATATATATATATATATATATATATATATATATATATATATATATATATATATATATATATATAAAATTTCAAACGTACCTTACTTATTCTGGAAAGCTTGCTGATATTCTTATTTAAAAATAAGATTAGTTTTTGGAAAGCTTGCTGATTTTCTTATTTAAAAATAAGATTAGTTCTTCGAGTTTTAGATGTCGAAAAGTTTTCAATTACTTTTTCATTGAAATCTGGTATTTTACAGACCATGTCACTCTCTATTGAAAGCATCGTTATGCATTCAATCTCTCGTTGTACATGGTACTACGTAAAAAAGTTTTTATTCTCTTCAAAGTCGAGAAACATCTTTCTGCTTCAGACGTCGTCATCGGAGTTGTAATTAAAATTTGTAGTAGTCTGGTGATATTTGAAAATGTTGATCCTAAATTTTCATAGCTTACAATGTCTAACATTGCAATAAGGGTTCTTGAGTGGTGCATATCTGTTCTTGAATAAAACACGGAGAGTTCTGTTCTCAGGTTTTCTTTTTCCAACATCGGGTAAGCAGCAACAGCTTGATCGAGTGCATCGCTCGGAAAATGTTTCATATATTCATGGAAATTGTCTATTAGAAGAAGTTTACTAGCTTCCAGATGTTTAGTGAAGCTAAACCTCTCTCTATATTGAATCAAAATAACGTCACAAACCTCTTTTGCAGCAATTGATCTATCAGTGTTAAATTTTCTTCTTTTTGGTTCAGAAGGAAACGAAATATTAATATATTCATCCCTTATTTTTTTGAATTTCAGAATTAAAAGTTTGTAAATAGTTATTAGCTTTAACTGCATCAATTAGATTGAAGCTGAGAAAACATAATGTCAACATGAGGCATTACTTTTGAGAAAAAGTTCAACCAAAATTCGAATTCGAAATCATTCAGAAGTCTCTTAATGCCTGCTGCTGCAGATCCAGTTTCTCTTGATTTAGATGCTTCTAATATGCTGCAACATTCAATTATTTGGTCTTTCATCTCCTTAACAGCGTTAACAGTTCTACTCTTGAAATTCCAACGTGTAGAAGATGGTCTCGGAACTCTGCGACCAGCAACATTTTCCAAAACACTCATTCTTTGAGGTGACCTTGAGATAAAATTTGGTATTCCAGACAAGCTGTTGAAAAATACTCGAACATTAGTATTTTGTGACGTCGCTTGTTCCAATAATAAGTTTAATTGATGCTCATAACAATGAACAAAGTGAGCATTACTATATGCTTCCTTTATTCTGCTTTGCACGCCTTTGTTTACTCCACTGAGAGCGGCTGCACCATCATAGGTTTGAGCAATAAGCTTGTGAGGACTTTCTCCAATCAGAATTTGAAGTTCTCGAAGTAGTATACTTGATAATGCCTCTGCTGTTTGATTAACAGGATTAAAAAAATCCCCAAAATCTCTCCACAGGTTTCCCTTGGTGTTCATATCTTAAAACAATTACCATTTGAGTTTTATCGGGAATATCAGTTGTCTCATCGCACATAACTGCCAAATACTCTGCTTGCTTTACTTCTTCTTTGATCTTATTTTTGCATATTACTAGCATAGATTCTAAAAGCTCGTTTTGTATAGATTTAGAAGTTCCTTTAAAAGTAATTGAGCTATTCAAGTGAGCCTTAAAACTGGAGTCCAGTTCACAAGTAAAATCTACTAAACCTCTAAATACTCCTGAATTTTCAGAAGCCTGAGTTTCATCATGACCTCTAAGGGGGAGTTCATATTTTCCACAAAATTTTATACAGTTGATGATTTTTGATAAAGCATCCTTATTTTTTCTCATTTCTTTATTTTGCTGTGCAATTGAGAGTTCATATGCATTATCCAATTGAGTGGCAATATTCACTTTGCCCATCATATGTAAATCAATCATGTTATTTTTATGTTTGATCGAATTCTGATGTTTCCTAAGTTTGTCTTGTAAATGCTTCAAGTCAATAACACAACCTCTAGTCCATACTGGATCACCGCCAAACAATATGCACGGGAAACAGAACAATGCATTTTTCTCATCACAGCCGCAAATCCAATTACATTTTTTATACACACTACTATGAAAATGACGTGTGAATGTTTTTTTGTTATTATTATTATTATTTTGATTAGAACTACTCTGTTCAATAGATAAAATTGGAGTAGGCCTCCCTTTTTCTTTAATATTTATTTTCTCATTGATGGTTAACTGAGAAACTTTTATGTCTTGTAAATATTTAACAGAATTCTATATATATATATATATATATATATATATATATATATATATATATATATATATATATATATATATATATATATATATATATATATATATATATATATATATATATATATATATATATATATATATATATATATATATATATATATATATATATATATATATATATATATATATATATATATATATATATATATATATATATATATATATATATATATATATATATATATATATATATATATATATATATATATATATATATATATATATATATATATATATATATATATATATATATATATATATATATATATGACTGCACTTTAGTCCACACAAATATTACAAAAACTACTAAACGTACATTAAAAATAATAACATTTTTGGAATCCTTGAAGAATTTTGATAAAAAAATTATAAAAGATGTGAAATTAAGTTAAAATACAATAAAATATAAAAAAAAATTTGTGTACGACAATTGAGTAAAATTCCGGCATTATTATTATTATTATTTAGTTTTCTAATGAACCCATTTCGACCTATTTAACCTTACAACCGGCGTTGGCGTGGTATACAGGCCTAACCTTTAGCTGAACCGTTGCCGTAAGATCATGCCTACGGCCATATAACACATATATTTAAATTTTTTTAAAAATATTTTCTTACTTAATCGAAAAATTCATCGTACTGAGAGAGAGAGAGAGAGAGAGAGAGAGAGAGAGAGAGAGAGAGAGAGAGAGAGAGAGAGAGAGAGAGAGAGAGAGAGAGAGAGAGAGAGAGAGAGAGAGAGAGAGAGAGAGAGAGAGAGAGAGAGAGAGAGAGAGAGAGAGAGAGAGAGAGAGAGAGAGAGAGAGAGAGAGAGAGAGAGAGAGAGAGAGAGAGAGAGAGAGAGAGATTTACTCGGGAAAAGACGCTGCCACACTTGCGCTGCCAGACGAACGATGTCGTCGAGGCAATTAAAGCACTATAAAGTACTTAGTAAATAAACTTAGTATAATATTTTTTTTTTAATCCCCAATTTTTCTTTATCAGAATTCTTCAAGGATTTCTAAAATGTTATCCTTTTTAATGCACGTTAAGTAGTTTTTGTAATATTTGTGTGGACTAAAGTGCAGTCTGGCCATATATATATATATATATATATATATATATATATATATATATATATATATATATATATATATATATATATATATATATATATATATATATATATATATATATATATATATATATATATATATATATATATATATATATATATCGAAAAAAAAAAAAAATAACTGGAAATTTTTCTTTCACAAAAAAAAAAAAAAACACAAGTGCACGTAACAAGTTACAATAAAAGACTGTTCTTTAGTTTGTTTATATTATTTATGAACTCTACGTGTACGTAAAAGGACAAATCTGGCAACATTCAAATATCTTAATATTCGATATTATTCTCCAAGTTGTCAGAAGCATTGAAGACAAATTAGCAACTTTATAAAAACTGCTATTGAAATTTAGCATTCTGTTTTGGGTAAGTTGCCACATCTGTCTTATTATTTAAAATCTAATAGGTTTGCCTTATTCAGGACTCCGATTTTAGAGCCCATATTTTATATAATGGCGATGGTTGAAAAAAATATCGTACATAAAATTTTGCAGTTGCAAAATGCATTTAATCCATATTTTCTTTATTGATTTATACTTTTTATGTATAAAGTTGTTAAAAAAGGAATTTAAATCACTTTTCTCTGACAAAAATTTCATATTTATATCAAAATCCTACGCCTGGTATTTTTAATTTGGAGGGGCTGCAGCCCTGGAGCCCATATAGACGAGCCGCCACTGTTTATAACCTTATATAGTGAAATTCTTATATATCTTTGTGGGAGAGTTCTGAATGTAGGTAATAGACTGCGATGTTTTCATAGGTGCATCTTTGGTTGGAGAGCTAATTTCCTGTTAATGAGCTAAAACTGCGTCCATCCCTTCTTTGTATCTCAATATCGAAAACTGTATTTGAATGTATTTCTAACTGAATATGGAGTGAAAAGGAAGGTAATGTTCTCGAGTTCAGTTTTGATCATTTTGAATTTTAACATCTTGAATTGTGAAAGAATCGTTCTTATCGTTGTCACTTCTGTATCATTAGTGCCTAAGACGCCATCTAATGTCTCATTTAGGTCAAGAACACTTGGGGTAGTAAGTTGTAAACTGATTTGAAGCGTTGATAAAAATATAAGAAATACAGCAGCACTCACATTCCCAGAGGTAGGTCTGAGCATCAGAGCTTAATCGGTTGTCAAATGTCAGCGCATAGTAATTTGAAAATCAATACGGGTGATATTTTAGGAGAGAGAGTAGAAGCTGAGGCGGAGGTGTCATTTTTTCCTCTCTCAAGAGTAGAATACTATGTTATATGATCATGTGTATGCAATGAGGAGCAACAGCAGCAAATGAAAGAAGTAATTTTAGGATCTTCATATTTGCAAGGGCTGCAGAGTTTGTTTGTTCATGGCCGGAAAGGACTTTAAATGGTGTGATGCCCAACACTGAATGGTTTAAGTTTTTTTTCTTAGCAATTACTTTAATTAGACGTAACCAAAAATAAACACATGTACCTTGTACACTGCAATGGGGGGGAGAAGAACATAACGAAAGACGGAATAATGAGAACGAGGGAGCAGTTAAGCAATGTTAGCCACAGGCCCAAATTCTAGAACTCCTCTCGCGAAGTTTGCTTTGGAAGTGCCACGGAAGAGTCGGTACCGCCCCCTTACCAAAAATATAGTAAGAAATATTTACAGAAAACTTTTAAGGGGGAAATGATAGGAGTGAAAGATAACAGCAAAAAATTGCACAGTGTTTTTATGAAAAATTCAAAAATAATAACAATCATAAGAAGGAAACCATGAAAAATAATAAATGAATTATAACATAAAATGTATTTTAAAAATAAGAAAATAAAAAAAATAATCAGAATAACAATAACAGTAATGAAACCGAAACTTTACACAATCTTAATCAAATCTCTTAGCAGATGCATAGACAAATGGCACTCCCAGGTGATTTCGACAATAATAATAATAATAATAATAATAATAATAATAATAATAATAATAATAATAATAATAATAATAATAATAATAAATAATATTAGTTAGATTTCATATTTTAATTACTCTTTGTGACTTTCATGAATTAAAAATTTATATTCTTAAAATAATATACACATATAAATTTATAAAAAAAATTCTTTAAATTAAAAACTCTACAAAAATGTTAAACTTGATTTACAATTTCTGGTCGTTCTATAGCAGCTGCTGTAGACGGCCACCTTCTTCCTCTTGAATTTATTAATAGTGGTGTTCCTCAAGGACCTGTCAGATCCCCAACACTTTTTCTGCTTTTCATTAATGACCTTACCTCTATCCACTCCTATGCTGATGACTCCATCCTTCATTACTCCTTTCAGCTTGAAAAACGCATCTCCCAATAACAGTTGATAGACTCGAGAAGAGTAGCCTTACTTCTCTTTCCAAACAAGCTTCTAAGAGGTTATGTGTTCTGAGGCGCCTTCAGAATTACTTCGCGCCACCCCAGTTGCTTGCTTTCTTTAGGGGTTGTTCGCCCATGTATGGAGTATACTTCACACATTTGGGGTGGTTCCACTCATACAACTCTCCTTGAGAAGGTGGAATCTAGGGCTTTTCGTTTCATCAACTGTCCTGGTCTTACTAACTCTCTCCAATCCCTTTCTGCCAGTCGAATTGTTGCGTCACTCTCTATTATCGCTATTACAACTGACACTGTTCTTCTGAACTCTCACGTCGCATACCTCCTCCATTGAGAAGAGCTCGTGCGACACACCTTTCTACACTAAGGTAACCATATTTTTTCTGACCAAATTTCGATACTTCTGAACATTGCCCCTCCCCTCCAAATGCACTGCCAGTAAGAGTTTTATGGGATGTATAAAGAAGGAGGATTTTTAATATAAAAAAGAAATACGAATGCTGTTTTCGAAAACAAGTCATATGGTTTATTAGTTAAGGACATTCTACAAAAAAAAAAAAAAAAAAAAAAAAAACATTTTTGCCTTCTGCTCCCATGCGCCGCTCCCTCTGGCTGTATGGCGGTGTGTTACTGCCTTCTGCTGACTGGTTGAATAAATAATTTTTGCCAAATCTAAAAATCGGGACAAATGTCCGCACGGCTTAAAAAATCGGGCCTGTCCCGAAAAATTCGAGACGGATGGTCACCTTATTCTACACAGTTTCCGCTATACTCACTCTTACATATATTCTACTAGTAAAGTCTGGAACACACTCCCTTTATCTGTTTTCCCAACTTCCTTCGACTTGCATACTTTCAAGCCCCATGTATCTGGACATGTCGTCCTCCATCGACCAAGATAGGTTTTTTTCCAACAGCAGTGGAATTTGGTAGGCCTCCGGCCTTTTCACAACGTAGGGGATATATATATATATATATATATATATATATATATATATATATATATATATATATATATATATATATATATATATATATATATATATATATATATATATATATATATATATATATATATATATATATATATATATATATATATATATATAATATATATATATATATATATATATATATATATATATATATATATATATATATATATATATATATATATATATATATATATATATATATATATAGAATATTATATAATTATAATTTAATATATATATTTATGAATATTTCGTTATTAATTTTTTTATATTTTTTTTCTTTTAATTAATTGTTTAAAAATATCCGCTAAACTAAGACAAAACCTTTAGAATGGAAACATTTAACATTTTGAATGGACTTTGTTTTGGTCCACAAGACACTTGCTTTTACCATTTTGAAGATGTAACACTTAATTTTAGCTCATAGCTTTTAAATTATAAGAACACTCCTCGTCACCAGGAATTTTCGTCCAAAGATGAGTACACCGTTTAATATTTTAAATTACTTAGCCTTAGGGTAGGAAAATATTTAAGCTTTTTATCTAGAATTGGAGCTTAATATTCTGTAAGGAAATTAGGTCCATTTACTTTTGACTCTCAGCTTGATCCTTTTTTATTGTTTTTAGATTGACTTTTGATTATTGATTGGATGAGTTAGTAAATTACTTTTAACTTTGAATTTTCTATCTTGACTTGATATTTTACTATTTTAAAACAAGGACCTAAAAATTTGTGCAGAGTTGAGGGTTCTGCTATTTGGGTAGAAAGGCTAAATTTCCCAATTTTTGTAAAATTTTTTATATTAATAGCTTTCACTAAAAGTTTTTATCCAAGTGTGATTATCTTAGAAACAGTGAATCCCCAATTTCCTATTGATAATATATTCTACGTTTCGGTTTATGATTATTAGCTCAAACCATTATCAAGAGTCAATGGAAGAATAAAATATAATTAACATATCAATATAACATATGAAAAATCACTTAACAATAAAAAAAAATAAACAGGAGAATAATTATGAAAAATATATACTATATACACACACACAGCAACAACAACAACAACAAAAAAAAGAAAATAGATTTGATTATGACGGGGAAATATTGATATTATGATTAAGAAAATGAAGACAAAATGAAAATTAGTTGATTGATAATCAGACACATTCTGTTAAGAATACAGCATAGTAACTGATAAGAAAGTAAAATAATAAAATAAAATAAAATAATATATAATAATATATAATATATATATATATATATATATATATATATATAATATATATATATATATATATATATATATATATATATATATATATATATATATATATATATATATATATATATATATATATATATATATATATATATATATATATATATATATATATATATATATGACACTTCCTACATATATATATTCAACGTTCTTATAATGCTTAGAAGTGCCTTTTGGCAGTATTTTATGCCGCATAGCAAGGGGAAAGGCATTGCAGTTTGTTAACTGAAGCCATGCAGAGGTACGTCAACCGCAAACTTAAAGTTGAGTAGCGGTTCGAGAAAAGGAATGAGTGTTCTTTGCAGTCGAAGGATAGGAATTTGAAGAATGCAAAATAACTGCAGAAACAAAAAGTTTAAAAATCTACGAAAAAAAAGAGCCACGAGAATTATTGGAAGATGTAAAAGAAGATTTTTCCAAATATGCCTCACGTTGCTCAACGTTTCCTCGCGGCACCAGTAGCGTTTCATCTGAATAGTCATTCAAAGTTGGTGAACTCATGCTTACTGACACGCGTTCGTGATTGCTGTCACAAAATGCAGAGATGCTCATAAGTTTAAATTACAATGTTCGCGTAGTGGACAAAAGCACTTTGTCAGTCCTCAAGAAGCACAGGGAGTTCAGAAACAAGCAATTATACACAGGACATGAATATCAATCGGCTGCCGAGCTCTACATATTACCTCAGTCAAGCGGCAGCGAAGACCGCGCTTGCGCGATGAAGGAGACTAACTAAAAGGAAATCAGGAATGTTATTAAAAAACAAAAAGAAATCTTACTAAAAAGAATGTTATCAACTTTAAGGATATTAGTTCGTCTTTAAAATTTAAATAAATTTAAAAATAACTACATTTCTTATTTTTGGTGGGTGAATAGAGGAGGGATGGGGCTACAAATTCCTCTGTATACTTTAT
>SEYY01000165.1:43609-103609 GCA_009176605.1 Armadillidium nasatum
TTAAGTGTTGTCCCGAATGTCAGAAATTAAAAACGCATTCTAGTAATGTGATACCCCCAACCTTAAAGATAAAATCTAATAGTCCATTTGATCTTGTAGCAATGGATTTGTTGCAGTTTCCAATTACTGATAGTGGTAATAAATATGTTATTGTATTAATAGATCACTGTTCCAAATTTGCATGTGTAGTGCCTATCAAGGACAAACAGAGTATCACAGTGGCAAATGCTTTGGAAGAAAGAATTTTACCTTTCTTACCGAAGTTGCCAAATCGATTATTAACAGACAATGGTATGGAGTTTGTGGCTGAACCATTTCAAATTGTGTTAGAGCAATTTAATATAAAGCATATTCGAACTTCACCATTGCATCCTGCTAGCAATGGAATTTGTGAGCGGTTTAACCGAAGTTTAATACAGTCTTTACGTTGTTTAGTACTGGAAAATTCTTCGAGTTGGGATGAAGAGTTACCTTCATCTGTAATTATTTATAACCATACTTGGCATAGCTCTATAAAGATGTCACCTTCAGACTACTTATTAAAGAAAACCCATGTTGAACCTGCTCATACTTTTCCACAATATTGGGATGAGGGATCAATGAATTTTAAATCATTTCACATTGGTCAAAAAGTTGCTAAAAAAATCATCTTTAAAGGACACCATGTGAGCAATAAATTTCGTATCCGATGGGAAGGCCCTTTTATAATAACTGCAGTAAACGATAATAAAATAACCTATCGTATCAGAAGGATAGCCAATCCTAATAGCAGAGAGGAGAAGATCCATCATACTCAATTACGAATCTGGATCGATATCCCTTCTTATTTGAAAAGAAACCCCTTTTTCCGAGAACGAGTTTTCCATGCTGATAATGAGGAGACGGATGAAATTGTAGATCAAGGAATAATAGCGGACCCAGAGATAGAAAGGTTGTCTGACGATGTAGGAGATGGAGTTGATGAATTACGATTATTATCAGAAACTGAGGATAGTGATGAGGGATGATGATGATTTCCTTGGTTTTGATAACTCAGACAAAATGGATGAAAGGGCAAAGATAGGTAAGAGAGATGTGTGAGAAACTAAAGTGTTTACAGAAGTGTGGTTAGAAAGCTCAGTTAGTAGTGATGGAGAAAGATTAGGTAGGTTAACAGACACTTTACAGGCAAATCTAAATACACAATTTCCCTATCTCTGATATAAGGCCTATCAAGACTTCACATTAGGTTACACTTCTTCAAACACTTTTTTCACCTACTCTTTCTTTTCCTTTCTTTAGATCAATTGTATGAGTGTATATTCTTCTGATTTTTATCAGTGCTCGTTGTGCAACTTTGATGAGTGGGACTCCTGAGGAGACTTCTGATAGTGGAAATTCAGATTCTGGGGACAGAACAGCGAATTTTTCGGGGTTTGAAAATTCTGGATTCCGATGGGATGCAGCAGAAATATCCAATGATTCGATTCTTGATCAAGTGTTTACCCCAACAAAAACAACTCAAATGGATAACATGTTAGAACTAGACTGGGATGATTCATCTTTAATGATGGATGAACCTGGTAGTAATATAAGTCAAGTGATTCCTGATGAGATACCTCCATATCAAATTGGTCATCCGGATTTGAGAAGGGATAATATAATGGAGACCATTGAAGAGGAATATTTAGAGGATGAGATGACACAGTCTCCTAGTGCTCTATTGAAATTTCTAAAGCAAAATTATCAGATTACTGATATATCATCTGTTTCTGATATAGATGATTTACCCTCATCCTATACTTTAGAGGGAGAGATGTTATTAAAGAAAAAATTTATAAGAACCACAAGTGTTACTGGTGAGACAGTAATAGAGGAAAGTGAACGTCTAATGGTAGAAACGCCAGTTCATAGACCTTTAACAAGATCTCGTGGAGTAGTGACGGAACATGAGTATGTTATGAGCACACCAATAGAATGGAGGAGGAAGAAGTAATGTGTAAATTGTAATTGTTTAAATGTTGAAGGGTGATAAGTTCTTTTCTTTCTTCTTTTTCTACTCTATCCTATCAATGCTATTCGGAGCCATGAAAACGGTAAAAAGCCGGAGGAGCGGAGCATATATTGATTGAAATGAAATAGGTATATGTTTGAATAAATTTTAGTTATATCTTAAATTGTTTAAAATTTAAATTACTTGCTTAAATTCAATTTTGCTTTAAAACCCATCATACTAAGACAATTGAATGAAAATTAGCTAAATTTTTTTTTAATTCATTTTTCAATAAATTATTGTTTAGAGATTTATTATATTTCATTTATTTAATAATTATTTTATTTATATTTTATGATTTTTTATTATATTATTTATTGATAAGACTACAGTTCCAGTTCTTGAGGTGATGACGGACTTTTAATGTCGGTCCCGGCAGTGAGAGGAGCTGGAACTGAGAGTCATTTTCTTACTAATATTCTTAGACATTTTCTTATCTTTTTCTTCCTAGAAAAACGAAAATGGATCATTCTACAAGAAGACCGAAATATATCAACCTCTTAGTTGTGGGTAGCTCTGAGGTCAGAATGTTTGTAGAGGGAAGGGAACTTCTCAAACAAGAATATGGAGTGGATGTTCGAGTGGAATACCAGAAAGGATGCACCTTAGATTATTGCTTTGGCCAGGTAAAAAGGAAAATGAGGCCAACAACTCATCTAATTATTATTTGGGCACTTACTCCTTATGGATGGCGTCGTACTGGTATAAGAACCAAAGGAAAACCAGAGATCACCATTTTTCGCCCTGCCATATATTTTTCATTGCAAGACATTCCACGTCTCATGAACCAGATCATGGAATATGTGTATCAAGTGAATCCCAAGTGTATAGTTTATTTAGCAATCCCCGCCATCAAAGATTTGTACACCTTTAATCAAACCAGGAATTGTTCGTGCTTGGGGTGAGAAGTATCGGAATTTTCTGAAGGATCATGTTGACTATAACCCGAAACAGATGCGTAAACATTCTGTTAGCATATATGACCAGTTTGCGTCACTTTATCAAGATATATACTACTGGGAAGGAAAACATCTCATATATGGCAATAGTGCGTTAAATTGTTATGTTAAGAAAAGACCTGATGCCGCACATCACAAGAGGAGAGGTGTAGAGCATGTCAATTACCTCCAAGGAGTAACTAACATCTTGAACTCTGATTTGCTTCCCGATGGACTACATGGGAACCAGTTATTCTTTAAATATTATTGGATTAGGAATAAAAGTATCTTAAAATCCATCCGTGAAATTAATAACATTCCACCTCCACTTGAACCTCCAGTAGCACCTCAGAGAAAACCTTTGCTGGGAGATGGCCCTACAGTCACGTTTCAAACCACCGATGAAACCAGACGGGTGATACATCCTTCCTCTACTTACCAGAATATGGACAACGCTGAACTTCCTGATCATGTATCTCAAATATTATATCATTTTACGGACCTTAATCAACCATCCACTTCTCGTGCGGGTCTTTCTAGTCAGGGTCTCTTTATACCACCTACACGTGAGGGGAATATTACCTCACCATACACCCACACACAATGTATAACTCAAATGCCTTCTTATCCTTCTTCCTATCAGAATTGCATGCCTCAATCTTTTACTAACCCACTTGGTTATTCTTCTGGTTTTACAGAATATGATAGTGATGATGCTGATGCAGATGCGGGCATAACTGTTCGCGACTTTATAAATGAACGAAAAAGGAAGGGACATAGTGATAGAGTGTTGATAAGAGATCTTGATAAAATAATTAAAAATGCAAAAAAGGAGCAGGAAATGATGAAGAGACGAAGGCACGAATAATAAGTGAAGTACAATCTAGTTGAAAACTTAGGTGGGGAGGAATATAAAGGGAGTGTTAACCGTAGTGGAGTTGAGACCCGATAGAGTGTCAACTCCACTGGTTAAATCAAATTATTATTAAAACTTATTATGTATTTATTATGTTAGGTTAGGGATATTAAATTTTTGTATTTTTCAGTTAAATCTTTAAGAAATTGATTATACTTATTTATAAATTGATTATAATTATTAAGAATATATTAAATGATTATTAAGAATAGACTAAGTGAATTCTAAGAACACAAAAGTGATAATAAACTGATTTTGAGAATTGAGGAGAAATATACCAAGAAGTTGTACTGGAGGACCTGAAAGACGTATCCAAAGTGAATTCTCCATATTAAATGTGGTAATTGTATAATTTAGTATTGTGTAAACATGTTATAGAAAATGGAAAAATTAAAGTAGTAAATTATAAAAATGATAATAAAAATAATATTGTTAACAGAGTTTTCAAGTGACAAGTGCTAAGGAATCTAGATGTCTTTATAACCCTTTTGGAGAAAGTATCCTACCACAAGGTACAGAGATAAATAAGGGAATATAATATGAAATCTATATATTGAAAAATTATATTTGTAAGGTATTTTTATTAATTGAGTTATATTTCTTTTAGGGTTTTATTTTTAGACTCTTTTTGGTTTATGGTCAAATCGTTACAAGAATTTCGGTGTTGTGTGACCTTACAAACGTACTTTATAGTCAAAACTTTATTCCATCATTACAAAGTGGAAACCTCAAGGAAAAAGGATTGAAACTGATTCTTACACTTAAAGATAAGGTTCCCCCATTTTAGGTAGATTTCTTTTGGGTACACAACTAACCACTTCTTTCAAGGTGAAGGTTCTTTTCGTAGTTGGGACTGACTTGTTGGTCCAGTCATTTTCTTGAGAGTTGGAAGTTTTTTTTTCTATACACCTTATAAAAAAAACCCTCAGATAAATTAGGTACTAGTATATTGTGAGAGAAAGATTTATTTATTTTTATACATTATTATCGGGAGGGAAATTAAATTTTGTAATAAACCAGTTAAAACTGTACCAGTGTACTCATTTACCTGTGTTTGAAGATATTAAGTGTGTTTGGAAACCATAAAAATTAAAACGAAGTAGAAGTTGTCATGTTTGCAGTACATCAATTAGACAAATCTCTGCCACATTGAACGGGTCCTTTCAAACCTTGGAACATATGATGAAGCTCTTGCTTGGGTATTGAAGTGCCAAAGGAGTGAAAAATTCCTCTACACGCTCAAGCCGTAAGTGTTATTTTGTTTGTATCGGGGTTAGGCTATTGGAGGGAAATTTGGGCGCCCCTGCATACCACTACACTGACACTGCCTATAATTCAGATCCCCACATTCCCTGACTTCCCCTTACACGGGCCCCTTTCATATATATATATAATATATATATATATATATATATATATATATATATATATCCATCCAACTCAACTATATCCCACCACAATGGAAAAAAGCTTTAATCATCCCTAAACTAAAACCTGGCAAAGACCCTTCAAACCCCTCCTCTTACCGCCCAATCTCCCTATTATCCACCATCTCAAAACTTCTTGAAAAACTAATCCTAAATTCTATCCTCCAATTCATCCCACAACAAAACTTCCAACACGGGTTCAAACCCAACCACTCCACCACCACTGCACTTACCAACATCATCCAACCTATATTAAACGGACTAAACCATAAGCCATATCACAAAACTATATTAATAGCAATTGACATAAACAAAGCCTTCGATACTGTCCCGAGACATAATCTTATCCATAAAATCCTCCAATCCAACATCCCAACAGATACTAAGAAATGGCTATCCAACTTCCTATCAGGAAGAACCGCCCAAATACAACAAAACGGCCATAAATCACGTACCATCAACATAAAGAACGGAGTTCCCCAAGGAGCCATACTCTCCCCCACTCTATTTAACCTTTACACAGCAGACCTCCCACAACCACAAACAACTTTCACCCACATCACCTCATACGCCGACGACATAACTATAGCCACCACTCACGAAGACCTCACCACCGCAACATCACTCACTCAAGACTACCTAACTCAACTCCAAACTTGGCTAGTCGAAAACAGGATGACAGCATCCCCAAACAAATCCTCCATAACCCTCATAACAACAGACAAACACATATCCAACACCTACCCACAAGTCCTACTAAACAACACCCCCATACCCTTCAACAAAACCCCTAAGATTCTTGGCCTAACATTTGACACTCGCCTCACGTTCTCCAAGCACATTCAAAATACCACCTCAGCCGCAAACAGAAAACTCAACATCCTCAAAACAGTTGCCAACACAGACATACACAACAACATACAAACCTCAATTGCAATCTACAAACAATTTATACGCCCCACCATTAACTACGCCTCCCCTGTCTTTCACCCTCTGCTCTCCGACCAAACTTAACGACACTCCAAATAACACAAAATAAAGCCCTTCGCACCATCACCGGCTGCACACGCACAACCCCTCAACAACACCTACACAACGAAACCAAGATACTACCCATAAGGAATCACCTCGAAATGATAGGCACCCAATTTTACGCAAAAACACGCCTACCCACACACCCATGTCACTATACTCTCCTCCAACCTACCCCACAAAGACTAACACAGCCTCCATCGTCCACCGGCGCCTTTTACAAACAGATCCTAAATCACATCCCCCTCCTCCCCCCAATACCACAACAACCAAACATATACACACTCAACTAACACATTCATACATGATCAACAGACCTCCAAACAACATCCTTAACAGAACCCCCCCCCCGAAATAAACCCCGACTTCAACAACCTCCCAAGACACTTACAAACCTCACTTGCAAGATTGAGATGCGGGCACCACCCAAACCTACAACATTACAAACACGAATTCAAAATAAACCAGGCAGCATCTCCCACCTGTACTAGATGCGGAATGGCCCCGGAGACCGTGAAACACTTTCTATTACGCTGTCCTTCCAACTCTCGCCCCAAAATCTTCTGGGGCATCACTTCTTTGAAGGATCTCTGGACGAGACCGACTGCGGCAGGAAGCTTCATTAGCGAAGTGTGGCCGCCTCAACATGGGGTGGTCAGGGGGTGAGAAGGTAAAAAAAAAAAAAAGGTATAATATATATATTATATATATATATATATATATATATATATATATATATATATATATATATATATATATATATATATATATATATATATATATATATATATATATATATATATATATATATATATATATATATATATATATATATATATATATATATATATATATATATATATATATATATATATATATATATATATATATAATATATATAAATAATAATTTAATTTTTAATTTATAATAAAAAAAAAAAAAAAAAAAAACAAAAAAAAAAAAAAAAAAAAAAAAAAAAATTTATTTATTTATTTTTTTTTTTTTAAATATAAAATTAAGAATCAAAATCCTTTAAAAATGGAAAAGGTTTATGTAAAAAAATTTTTTTTTCCTAATATTGGTTATGTGGGCGATTTTAACACATCCCAAATATATTAAAATGATGGTAGTACTAGTAGACAATCTATGTTCCAAAAACGTATTAAGCATGAAACCAAGGGTTGCTAAAATTACTTGGGTCGAAGTCATAACTCATGTTTGTCAGAATTTAATGCATAAAAAAAATGTATATTAGGAACACAGATTTCATTGCAACCATTTTAATTAAATCAAAATGTTTCTAAGAGATAAGAATAACGCAAAGATTTAAGGGAGTATAATTTATTTATAAAGTTACGATGATCTGAAATAATGATGCTTAGATTTAATTTATGCAAACAAGAAATTTAATGCCCATTCCATTACAACTGTCACAGAGATAAGGAATCGTACTATGGAGAAGAAATAAAAACCTCTTTTTTTTCATTTTTACGTTGTAAAATCCTTTTATCAATGTCCTAAAAAGTGAAAATAAATTTTGTTTTTTTCTGACAGAAACTGACCTGATGCAGTGAAACTTTGGTCTCCTTCGTAAGAGTTTTGGATCTGTTGATGCACTCAGCGTTAATTATAATATTCTCTCCTGGCACATATCCAGAATGATCGATGGTAAGGGCCACTGCCAGGGTGCCCCTAACGCAAAACAAACAACACAAAGTTTTCTCCTTAATTAGATGGATTTTTTCCTATATAATATATATTATATATATATATATATATATATATATATATATATATATATATATATATATATATATGTATATATATATATATATATATATAGTTAAAGAAAAACCACTAATTTATATTTATATCTACTACCCCAAAAACAATGTCGGGTTTTACATACTTTTAAGTCGATTTCCGTCTTTTGTTTTAGGGGGTAGTATATATATATATATATATATATATATATATATATATATATATATATATATATATATATATATATATATATATATATATATATATATATATATATATATATATATATATATATATATATATATATAAGATGCACCAGGTCAAGTTTTTTTTTGGCCAAGTTTGAGTCCAAATATAAGGTCACGTCGAAGCTCTTTCAAATTCAAATCCAATTACAACAAACCTATAAAAAATCGTTGTATCCGATATTTTTTGACTAATTATAAATATTTGACAGCAAAATAATAATAATAATAATAATAATAATAATAATAATAATAATAATAATAATAATAATAATAATAATAATAAATAATAATAAAAAAATTGACAGTAAAATAATAATAACGGAATGCTATCATATCATTTATACATTTATTTTTTTGCTTTTACTGAAAAGAATAGGAAAACGTGTAAATTAGGCTGCACTGTAGAAAAAAATTTGTTTTTCTTGAGTTAATTGTTTTTTTTTACAGGAAAGCTTAACATCCTTTTATTTTCTACTTATTTCACAAGAAATTATAAAAGCATTTTTTTTGTAACTGAAATTTGTTATTCTTAAATATTAATATAAGAGAAAAACTAGATTAAAACGAACACAAAGTTTTGTAAAAATTATAAGAATTGAAATATAATAATAAAAATAATTCAAAAAGATTTTTAAAAAATGGCTCTTACTTCAAATTGAAGGAGCTCCAAGAAAAAGTTGAAAGTCAAAATTACACACACACACACACACACATTCAAAACAATTACACTCACACATTTTAAAAATATCTGGGAAGTACGTACACAAGGAAAGATAAGGTAAACAAAATAAGTGTGCTATATCTTTTCGGCAACAGTTTTCATCACTTTTTCAATAATAATAATAATAATAACACTGCATATATCTCAAAAATGAAATATGAAATTAGGTAGTATAAATTATTGTTTAACTAAAATAATTAATTTGAATAAATAATGAAATATATATATTCTAGAAATGAATTAAAATTAGATTTTCCCCTTAATCCTATAAACCATCAAAATAGAAAAATACTGGTACAACTATAGATCAAGCTACATCAGAAACTGTTGAAATGAAATGTAAAACCATCAAAGTAGCAATGTTGTCATTATTTCTAAAAGGTATCTTTTTACAGAATGACTTCCTCTGATACAATATTCTCTATTTCTAGGCAGTTCCCTCAGCACTTTCATTTTCTGACACAATTTTCCCTTAGTTGTTAAAACAATTTAGATACCTTTATATTCAATAATATAATTATTACAGAACTATTGTTTAAGTAAGCAATATGTTAAAAGTAAACAGAGAAAGTCATGGTGCTCTTAACATGTTTGAGAAATCATAAAGCAGGAGCAGATAAAAGATTTAAATCACATCTTTAAAAAAAAAACTGGCATTAGTTAAAAATAAATATTTTTTACTTCCTCTCAAAGATCAATACACAACTCATTGATTAATAACAATATCAGAATATTAGACCGACTAACTGTAGGAGCTCTCAGTTGTAGAAAAGTAGACTTCTTGGAAGCTGAAGCTCATATAATGCCATTAACAATAAAAAATATCTGGGGCTAAATATTTACTGCAATGCAAGTCTGTCAAAATATAATAATCTGAAGAGATTTTTTTTTTTTTTTTTTTTTTTTTTTTTTTTGCACCATTCAATATTTCATGTATAGGTAAAATCACTGACTTACTTTGTACAGGTGGATTGAAAAATTCTATAAAGATGACTCATAATCGAATAAACAAATTTTTCAGAAGAATCTATTTACGGGTTGTGTTTCAAATATAATAAATTTTCATCTTCAATGAAACTCATCTTACTTTGATAAATCTGTGGCCAATACTTCTGATGGAAAGGTTGGTTAAGGCTCGGATTATATGACTCCCTGTGTCATAAAACAGATAAAGTTTGAGATAAAACAGATACTTTCCCTTAGTGTTGGAACTTTGGAAAGGCGCTCATATCTAACCAATTCCAAAGAGTAGATATTCTATATCTAATTATTGCTCTATAGCTCTTATCTGTATTCTATGGTCTTTGAATCTATTCTCCATTACCATTTCCTGGACCATCTGAAATCTCATTCCCTTATTTTCCTTCTAATTGTCTGTATGACCTTTAGCACTGAAGACCAACTGTTAATTTCCTTTCCTATCTTCCCGACATGCGGTATTCTCCTCTTGGGAACTATAAGAAGTCTGTGTTGTGGTGGCCTATGACGTATCCAACACTTGATATAAGGTATGGGTTACTCCTCTCCAAGCATTCTTCCTTTTGACTCACCTATCACTTTGCTCACTAATGCCTAACTTTTCCTTAAATCGTTCTATATCATCAGTTGTTGATGGGGCAACTACAACTATTACTACTACTTATCTTTTCATTAGAAGTGCTTCTTAAGGTTCTATCTTATTTCCTACCAAAATCTTACTTTAATAACCTTCTCAGCTGCTCTCTGAAAATCTATCCGTGGCTTCCATGCTAATTACCAGTAATTATAATCAATTCTTTTACGTGTTAAATATTCTTTTTTGCACTTATAACTGTCACTTCACTTACAGTTCTGATTCTAGACAGGGTTCACCGATGGGGGGTTATCAACAATACGAAATTAAACTCTTTAAAAATTCAATTTATATATCTCTCTCAAAAATACACCACAACTTTTCATTTCTTTCAACATTTTTGTAGTCTCCTATATGGACAATAAATACGACCTTAATCTCAGTACAAAAAACTTGTCTTGGAAATTTCGTATCCCTAATTGCCATGGTGACTTCAAAAACCTGGACAAATTCTGTTCAGGAAAAAAGTTTTTATTTTTCTACTTAGTTGCCCCAATTTTGCAAAGGTTTCATTGAATCTAAAGGAACCTTCGTAAGGTGTATCTAGTTCCTTCCATCGTTTGATAAAATAGAGTTCAATGGTAACAATTGTTCTATATATTCTATTTTTAAGCCCCAATAAAGTTTTAACTTTGCGTCGCAATGTTCGTGTTCCATCTATTTTTTACAGATACTATAGAGTGGCAAGTACATGAATGAATTAATCACAAGGTGCAACACCTTCACAACAATCTTGTCTAAAGATTGACAAACCTACAGGTGCCCCCAATACTTCTGTTGAGGAATTCTCTTTCATTTTTTGTACATCCTACAATATTAAATTTTCTTTATTTGCTCATTTTAAAGGATGTGCTTGAGCTCACCTGAAAAATTTACCTTACATATGAACCTATGTCTTTTTTTTTTAATACCTTCCTTTTACTTTGCACGTACGAGATGGTAGCATCATAAACAAAATAAACTGATAGCTAAATCAAAATTAATATTTTTAAAATTAAATCAACATTGAAGTCATTTATAACAGAAATATTTACAGTAATAGAGTACGTCAAAATATATATATATATATATATATATATATATATATATATATATATATATATATATATATATATATATATATATATATATATATATATATATATATATATATATCTTTGGTGGGCAAAGGCCGGAGGCCTACTAAATTCCTCCAGAGTTGGGAAAAATTCGGGATCTGATCGCTAATGGCCGACCTGACCCCATACACGGCGTTTAAAAGTGTTCAAGTCAAAGGAAGTTGGGAAAACAGATAAAGGGAGTACATGTAAGAGTGAGCATAGCGGTTAAGAATGGGGTCGGAGAGTTGGACAGAGAAAGGATGAGACTGTGTAGAAAGACGTGTCGAATGAGCCCTTCTCAATGGAGGGGTATGCGGCGTGAGAGTTCAGAAAAGCAATGTCCGTTGTAATAGTGATAGTATAGAGAAAGTGATATAACAATTCGACGGGAAGAAAGAGACTGGAGAGAGTTAGTAAGAGCAGGAGAATCGATGAGACGAAAAGCCCTAGACTCCACCTTTTCGGGAATCACTGTATGTGAGGAACCACCCCAGATGTGAGAAGCATACTCCATACAGGGGCGAACAACACCCCTATACAGAGCAAGCAACTGGGGCGGCGTAAAAAAACCACGAAGGCGCCTCAGAACACCCAACCTCTTAGAAGCTTGTTTAGAGAGAGAAGTAATGTGATCTTTCCAAGAAAGAACACGAGAAAAAGAAACACCAAGAATATTGAGGACAGATGAAAGTTTGAGTCGAGTGTTTTTGAAGAAGATATCATAGTTGTGTGGAAGATTGTGTCCAGTAGAAAGATGGAGGAATTGAGTTTTTGAGGCATTGAAAACGACCATGTTTTCTCTGCCCCAATTTGAAATACGAGAAAGATCAGAGGTCAGTTGCTCCAAGGCCACCCTTCTTGAATCTATCAACTGCTGTTGGGAGGGACGTCTTTTAAATTGAAAGGAGTAATGAAGGGTGGAGTCATCGGCATAGGAGTGTATAGGAGACGAAGTAATAGAGAGAAGGTCATTGATGAAAATTAGAAAAAGTTGGAGAAAGGGCAGATCCTTGAGGAACACCACTATTTATAGAATTATAGGAAGAACGGTGGCCGTCTACAACAGCTGCTATAGAACGACCAGAAAGGAAATTAGAGAGAAGGTCACAGAGAGAAGGATAGATTCCGAAAGAGGGAAGTTTGGAAATCAAAGCTTTGTGCCAGACTCTATGGAAAGCTTTCGATATGTCTAGAGCCACAGCGAAAGATTCACCGAAAACCCGAAGAGAGGAGGACCAAGAGTCAGAAAGTAGGGAAAGAAGATCACCAGTAGAACGTTCTTTACGAAAGCCATACTGGCGATCAGAGATAAGATTGGAAGAATTGAGATGTTTCCAAATCTTCCTGTTAAGGATAGATTCGAAAACTTTAGAAAGAACGGAGATTAAAGAAATGGGACGATAGTCAGAGGGCTGAGAGAGGTCCCCCTTCTTCGGCACAGGTTGAATGAGCGCACGTTTCCAGTAAGAAGGGAAAGTCGAAGTAGAAAGGCAAAGATGAAATAGTTTACCAAGGCAGGGTGCAAGCTCAGAAGCACAAGTTTTGAGAACCGCAGGAGGAATACCATCAGGACCATACGCCTTCTTAGTGTTAAGCTCAGAGAGAGCAGAAATGACATCTTTAGAAGAAATTACAATGCTAGGCATAAATGAGTTGGAGGGGGTTGAAGGAGGAGGAATAGCTCCGGAATCCTCTAAGGTAGAGTTAGATGCAAAAGTTTGAGCGAAGAGTACAGCTTTAGTAGAAGGTAAAATGGCAGTTGTGCCATCAGAAGAGACTAGAGGAGGGAAAGAGGAAGAAGCAAAGTTAGAGTTGATATATATTATATATATATATTTTATTATATATATATATATATATATATATATATATATATATATATATATATATATATATATATATATATATATATATAGTGATGGATCGGATGTCAAATTTTGTAATTTGCGGATGCAGATGTCGAATTTTGGAGAAGTGCGGATGCGGATGTTGATTTTTCGAAAGTGCGGATGTTAATTTTAATGAGGATGCTCCGCGGATGCGGATGCCATCACTAATATATATATATATATATATATATATATATATATATATATATATATATATATATATATATATATATATATATATATATATATATATATATATATATATAGTCTCTAACTATCGTCCTATTTCTTTAACCTCCGTTCTTTCTAAAGTTTTCGAATCTATCCTTAACAGGAAGATTTGGAAACATCTCAATTCTTCTAATCTTATCTCAGATCGCCAGTATGGCTTTCGAAAGAAACGCTCTACTGGTGATCTTCTTTCCCTTCTCTCTGACTCTTGGTCCTCCGCTCTTCGGCATTTCGGTGAATCTTTTGCTGTAGCGCTGGACATATCGAAAGCTTTCGATAGAGTCTGGCACAAAGCTTTCATTTCCAAACTTCCCTCTTTCGGAATCTATCCTTCTCTCTGTGACCTTCTCTCTGATTTCCTTTCCGGTCGTTCTATAGCTGCTGTTGTAGACGGCCACAGTTCATCCTATAAATCTATTAATAGTGGTGTTCCTCAAGGATCTGTCCTATCCCCAACACTTTTTCTGCTTTTCATTAATGACCTTCTCTCTATTACTTCATCTCCTATCCACTCCTATGCTGATGACTCCACCCTTCATTACTCTTTTCATTTTGAAAGACGCCCCTCCCAGCAACAGTTAATAGAGGAAAGGAGGGTGGCCTTGGAGCAACTAACCTCTGATCTATCTCTCATTTCCAATTGGGGCAAAGAAAACATGGTCATTTTCAATGCCTCTAAAACTCAATTCCTCCATCTCTCTACTCGACACAATCTTCCACACAACTATGATATCTTCTTCGAAAACACGCAACTCAAACCTTCATCTCTCCTTAATATTCTTGGTGTTTCTTTTTCTCGTGATCTTTCTTGGAAAGATCACATTACCTCTCTTTCTAAACAAGCTTCTAAGAGGTTGGGTGTTCTGAGGCGCCTTCAATATTTCTTCACACCACCCCAGTTGCTTGCTCTGTATAGGGGTGTTGTTCGCCCCTGTATGGAGTATGCGTCACAGATCTGGGGTGGTTCCACACACACAGCTCTCCTGGAAAAGGTGGAGTCTAGAGCTTTTCGCCTTATCAATTCTCCTGCTCTCACTAATTCTCTCCAATCTCTTTCTGCCCGTCGAAATGTTGCGTCACTCTCTCTCTACTATCGCTATTACAATGGACACTGCTCTTCTGAACTCTCTCGTCGCATACCTCCTCCATTAAGAAGGGCTCGTGCGACTCGTCTTTCTACACAGTCTCATCCTTTCTCTGTCCAACTCTCTGACCCCAGACTTAACCTCTATGCTCAATCTTACATGTACTCTACTGGTAAAGTCTGGAACACACTTCCTTCATCTATTTTCCCAACTACCTATGACTTAGGCACCTTTAAACGCCGTGTATCAGGTCATGTCGGCCTTTAATTTGACCATGTTTCCGACTTTCCTCCCAACTCTGGTGGAACAATGGTAGGCCTCTGGCCTTTGCCCACCAGAGGAGAAATAAAAAAAAAAAAAATAAAATAATATATATATATATATATATATATATATATATATATATATATATATATATATATATATATATATATATATATATATAAAAAAATATATATATATATATATTAAAGCGATTATTTAGCAGCCTACCTTGGCAGCAGCTTCATTATTGAGATCTAACAAACCTCCAACAGAAAAAGGGAGTCCTGCTTTTACATCAAAAATCTTGTTGTGAATACCCACAGACACTTTGCAACCATGCCTCACATAACCAACAGAAGATTCAAAGGAACATGGGGCTATCAATGGGAGTGCAAAAGCAAACTCGAATTCATGTGTTCCTAAATCAAACAGTTTCCTTACTGGACCTGAAAAAAAAGAAAATATTCAGAAAAAATATTTCAGTTAAACTGTTTCTGAAATGAATATTTTTAAGCAATTTATTGCTTTTGACATACACTTGGTGTGAAGAAAGGCATCTGGGTAGTTCTTCCCCAGCAATATTATAAGAGCCCCTGGGGTTCAATGTAGTCATCCTTTCATTGTGTTTATGCAAATCATAACAAATGGAACTGTAATACTTTGTCATTGGTGTCGTGGATAGAATGTTCTACACTTTCCTGTGGACCTCTAATCTCAAGCCTATTGCTGGCCACTGATTTCTCATTTGCTTGAAGAGTTGCAAATCCAGACTGTCGGAAAATATGGCTCTTAATACTATCTCCAATATATGTCATTGACATGGCAAATACAGCAAGTCGTTTGCCAGTAAATACTCAAGTAGCATAATTTTCTTTTAGATAACAGTATTAGAAGCAGTGGTACCACAGCACTATGCCTTAGCTTTCTCAGTAATACCCCATTTATGAAGTATGGTATGTATTGCTACAGCTTGTCATTTTCTGGTGTTCCAAAAAAAATTTCCAAATTTTGGAACAAGCTGTTAGGTGCTTCCTTCAAAGGATACTAACTCTGGTAACATGTCAAATGTTTCATTTTCCTTAAACTTCAAGCTTCAAGTAACAAAAGCATTCCAAGTATACTCAAATTTTTATGAAATTACTTAGATTTTCCTCTCTAACTATATTCTTAAATGGTGCAGTGATGACCTGTTATAAACTATGATACTCGTATCTTCAACAAACCCTTCAGCAGTGCATTATTATATGCTTAGTAGAGAGCAGATAACAACTTAATTTGAAATAAAAGTTTTTCTTCTCTTGATGCCTGAAGAAAATTATAGTCCAGTGGAGAGGTGTGAAAGACCAGATGTGAATGAAATTTCATTCTTCTCTGTACAGTTAGAATTTTCTTCTACATTTGCCGAATATATACCGAGTTCAATAGTTTTTAAAAAAAAATAAAAATAAAATACAGGATACATGTAAATTGATAAACTGTATGACACATTTCATCATTTGCATATTCCTGCATTCATCAGGCGGCTCTACCCCTTCCTTGTCAAATTTTTTTTTCAGCAGCTTTTTTTCCTGCTTGGTCAATAATTTAAAGTCAATAGTACATATAAATTTTCAATAACAATCAGTCCTTAATATGAAAACTGGTCTTCTGAAGATTTATTTGATCACAAAGAAATGTTGATATCTAGTTTGTCAGTGCATTGGATTTCATAATAAAGTATTTTTTGCACAGTGAGGAAAAAGTTTTTCAGTTCAATAAGCACTAAATAAGAAATGAATAGTGTGTGTGTGTGTGTGTAGGTCCCTAACCACAACAATATAAAAAATAAACAATATCAAGAAGTACAGTACCTGACTTAAAAAGAGGAAATTCATACTTATAATATTCTTCAGAATCTTTGAAAATTTTCCGTTCATCACCATCTTTTTCTGACCACTCAACTTGAGAGCATCCTCGTGCCTTTAATGTTATACCTGAAATGAATCGATATGTAACACACACTATTTATATAACATAAGTAACAAATGCATACTAATCCTACTTTTACTACTACTAATAATAATAATTTGAAATATTATTTCATCAAATGAAGTTCTTATGTGTTCCATGAAATCTAGGGTGACATCAAGCATAGGCCAGATGCAGCACAAATGCTTAAGAATTTTCAATTTTGTGGAACACTGCTTTAGTCAAATGTCAGCTAATCAATATAAACAAACAAATATATATTAAAATCTAATTTATTCAGTCATTTAATTAAGTAATCAATTAATATCATAAAGGCCTTAGGTAGGAATATGAAATTCCAGATAACTTAAAATAATTAATTTGTCTCATTTAAAACAAATTAATGATCCAAAAGTAGTAAAATAATTATCCATAATAATTTGTATACAAATTTATTGAGTAAGAATGCTTAGAAAGATATTTATTCTAAAAGAAGACCTTGGCCTAACTCTTCCATGTTCGCTTACATCACATTACCATTCAAGACTGCAGCAGCAAAAATTAATAAAATTTCAATCTTCAATTTTTGCTGCAGAGGAACTCATGGAACACTTCTGTTTTAGAATCTTCAAGATCTTTAAAGAAATCTGACTATGGAACACAGTCTTAATGTGTAACAATCTCTCAAATATTCTAGTACAAAATTTAGAAATAACTTTTTATTTCTTGCATACCAATATAATTTAAATTTTTACACCTTAATCACATCTTTCACAACTCTTAATGCAGATGTTTTAGGAATAAGTTATCATCATGATTTTGTAGAAAGTAGGAAGTAGGATGTTCTATTTTGGATTTCAGTAGTCAAAGAATTATTTATAGGAGATAGACAGAACAAATGGATTTTGTTTTATATATATATATATATATATATATATATATATATATATATATATATATATATATATATATATATATATATATATATATATATATATATATATATATATATATATATATATATATATATATATATATATATATATATATATATATATATATATATATATATATATATATATATATATATATATATATATATATATATATATATATATATATATATATATATATATTATTTTAATTATTTTTTTTTTTTATTCAGTATTAGAAACATCACAAAACATGATAAAAACAAATATGTTATCACCTTTCTGACTGGTTTATTATTGTTATACTATAAATTGTTTTTGACAATTCATAGGCTGTTTCCTTGATTTTAAATATCAATGATTTTTTCTAACAATGTAAATTAATAATAATATTAGAAAAATAATTCTTAAAAACCATGGAATACTTAATTACAACACAAATTATTGTATGCATAAAAATTTTTTAAAATTAAATCAATTTTAAAAATTATATTAAAGTGCTAATTATGAAAAAATTAAAACCCTTTTCAATGAATATACCTTTAAAAAAAAAAAAAAAAAAGATGTAGAAGACAACTTTTGTTTGCAATTTAAAATACTGATCTGATATACCACATTCTGTAGTATTCATAAGAAATACAATAAAATCAATTTAATAAAGCATTATATACAGAGGTTTACTGGAACAATTATGGTCCATTTGAGAAAAATGTAAAATATGAATGGATAACTTTTTGTTTGAAAAAATGAGAAGCATAATCAACTTACGTGGCTTTATCAATCACTATCAAATATTTTTGATTGCACATGGACGAATTAGTATCTGTGGTGGACACGTTCATGCTTTTGTTAATTGTTAGTAATCACACCAAAATATATATATATATATATATATATATATATATATATATATATATATATATATATATATATATATATATATATATATATATATATATATATATATATATATATATATATTAAAAGCACAAGATTTATAAGTTTCAGTAAATTTTATTCTAATTCATTTCTAATTTTTTATATTTCAAAAAATATACTAAAAAATTAATAAATTAATATTAATACTATATATTTAATTTTCCATTTACAAGCATATATTTTCTAATAGAAATGAGTTTTCCTTTTTTCTTTTTTTTTTGATATTTTTTAACATTCTTTTTATTATCTCAAAATTTCAAAAAATCTGTCTTTCTTTTTACAAATATAATAAAGAGCAACTTACTCTTTATCTCTTTAGCTTTTGTAAGTGAAAGAATTACGTGACCTTTAACAATATCGCCTGGAAAATACAGATCTCTTTCATACTTAATTCTGACAGCAACTGAACTCATAACTTGTTGATTTTTATGAATGATAAAAATTATCCTCTAAAATTTTATCAATCTGTAAAAAAAAATAAAAAATAACATTCCAATTATTATGCATATTACAGAACCTTAAAATCGTAATTAATACTTTATAAAAGTCTGCTTATATTGTAAAATATAAAATATTTACCTTTGTTGAATATTGACTAAACCAATAACAGATTAAGTGCCTGGGATCACTTTGAATTCTTTGCATATAATCATTAGTATTTTTTATGAATCTTTTTGGGTACTGGTGATTTGGTTTTGCATGTTCAACTTATTTTACTTTTATTTTTTTTAACAATCTAGTTTACTGAAATGTCTGTTGCATGTGTAGTTATGAACTAAGGTTGACAAATATTTAGAGAAATAGAAGAAAATTAGAAATGAACTTAACCAGTCAATAAGAAAGGCAAAGAGAATGACAGAAATTAATTTAGCAAAAGGAATAGTTACAAAGATCTGAAAAAGTCTTTGGCTTTTAAAATTTAAAAGTAAAAATAGAACAATCAATACAATTAAAACTGATGAAAATTAAATAAGTTCTCATAAGGAATAGGTTAATATTTTAAATGCTTAATTTATCTTAGTGTTAGATGAAGAAAGATTGGATAATAGTTTTGAGACTAGTAGTTCTGGTGTACATATAATATTTTTACAGCATTTAAAATTGAAGAAAAAAGCTAAATGTTTACTGAACCATACTGATCCAAGTGAAGCTGCAGATCTTGATTCTAAAGGATGGTAGTAGTTGTATTTTTGCAAAGGCAAAGTATTTGATTTTTAAACAATCTATTAAAAATTGGTGAAGTAAAGAAGATTGGAAAACAGTATATGTTGTGCCTATTTATGAGAGGTAGAAAGGAAGATATAGGAATTATGTCAGGTAATTAAATGTCTCAGATTGTACAAGCTATGCAAAAGTTACTAAAAACTTGTGTACAGAAACATTTGGATGATTATAAAATACTCTATGATTCTCAACATGGTTTTAGAAAAGATAGATCGAGTCAGAAAAATCTTTTAGAATTTATGAAATACATTACAGATTTTATTAACTGTGGAAGCTCAGTTGATGTTATATTTTGAAACGAGTAAAGTCTTTGATAAGGTAGCCCATCTAAGGTTCATGCAAAAGTTATCACAATATGGTATAGGTGGAGTGATGTATAATTGGAATAAAGAGTGGCAGAAGAATAGAAGGGCAAGCGTAATACTAAAAGATCACTAAATCATTATGAGAAATGATGAAGAAAGGTGTCTCACAGGTTTTAGTATTTTTTTAAAATTTTTGTACTTTTTTTTATTAAACTTTTATTATACAAAATCTGTAATTTTAAATGCATATAATCATTAATTTAAGTGAATGTTGGCTATTCTACTCCTTCCTTATAATTAAATAAACCTCAATTAAATTTATATCTAATTTTCTTAACCTAAAATTTCAGTGCTTTTGACCTCTTTACAAATTTTTTGTCCCAGTTGGTCCCTACTGATGGATGTATTAAGTTTCAAAAGAGATCTAGATACACTTCTTGGATGAGCAGAGTAAGTGCCAAATGAATTTTAATAGTAAAAATTGTAAGGTTCTGCATATTAGATTACTAAGATGAAAGATTTAAATATCATATGAATGGAGATTGGGGTGAATAAAAAAAAAAAAAAAGATTTGGGTGTGATATTTAGCAGTAATCTGAAAATAGGGAAGCAGTGTTTGGAAGCAAAGAATAGAGATAAGAAGATATTAGGTACTCCATAATAAATTGCAATGTTCTTCAAAAAAGTTTTAAACAAATTTGAGCTTTTCGATTACTGAAAAATAAATATATAAACTTAAGTCACTGAAGGTTCGTACATCTATTTTATCAGTATATATAATTAACAAATTTTCTTTAGATGAATCTTTTCCTGGAGCAATTCTTTGATAAGATGCACATTGCTCTGTCATTATGACCTTTCAAAGAACCTGAAGGATCTAGATTATTCCTCAATTTCAAAAGATTGACTGTCAAATATATATAAAGAATTGTTATTCACTTTTTTCAGTGATTAAGTAAATTTAAAGTTAGTCAAGTTAAAGCATATGGGAATTTACTGTTCCTCAAACTTTAATTTTTATTTATGGGTTTTATTTGTATTTTGAGATCAAGTCAGTATAAACTTTAATTACCTTTAAGAAAAACTCCTGGCCATGCATCTCGGAAGGAGTCTTCAAAGTCAAAGGTAAACGCCTCTAGTGCAGTTATGTGTTAAGAGATGGTTTCTTGAAAGATGTTCAATTAATGATCTGCATTTGAGATTCCCAAGTTCCTTACGACAGCCAACTGAATTTAATACTTTTTGGTACTAGGAACGATGTTCATTCCTAAATAATAGATATTAATATATATGAAAAGAAATAACATCTCTTTTATTTGATCTTCACTTTGTTCTAGTTTTCTACGAACTGCTCTCCGAGTTTTCTGATTTTCTTCACAGAGAAAATTTGGTAGGTTTGTGGAACTTTCTTAACACTCCAGAGGGGGATTTCAACTTTCTTTGAAATTGAAAGAAAAAAAAAAAAGTAAAATAAGCTTTCAAAATTTTATACACAGGTGAATGGTACTGTATAAATTAATTGTTAGCAAGTTAATTTTGAAAATCCTTCAAACCACTAGCTGTTCTTTTAAGATATGGTATTAAAACAGAAGAATGTCTTTACTAGTTTTGACTAGTAGTTCTGGTGTACATATAATATTTTTATATAATTTTCCCTTTTTAATTTAATACTTGTAACTTCATTATTAAAATTTTTATAAACCTCTTTTACAATACCCATAAGGTAATTCAAAGTTTTAGAGAACTGTTCTTTAATTAAAACAATGTTGCCTTACTTCTAGTTCTTCATGTGTTACTGGCTTATATCTACTGTTTACTTCTGTTGCCTGAGATACTAATTGCATTAAAAATTCATTATTATAAATTTCTATTAGTTTAATTCAAGCTTTTGGTAATTTATGAAAGCTGTCTTTTACCTGTTTTTGTGGAGATGAATCAAATTCAAATCTGAGTCATCTAGGTCTGTGGAACAGGTAAGTTTGGCATTATATTTAAAGAAAATAATTCAAATCCCTTTTGCAAAACTTCAGGTGTAGTTGGAAAGAGTATTTCTTTTTCCTATATTTTTAAAGTTGGCCTTTTAAAATTTGCTTAGTCAGATTTTCATTTTTTCCCAAAAATAGGGAAACTCTAGAATTCCATAAAATAGGAAAAACTAACCTTCCATCCTTTTATCTCTTGTGGCGGTTTCCAAAGCATAACCAAATTTTCATTTGCTTCTGATATTTCTTCACTATCTGCCTCTTTTTAATAATTTAGAAAGGGAATCACATACTCTCTGCAGCATTTCTCCTGTTGCTTTGTTTAATTCTGATTCCATCACATTTCCCCTCTCTATTACAACAAATTTTGCTTGTTTCCTCCAAGTCTTCATTATCTAAAAAACTTAAATCAGAAGTATTAATTTCTGAAGATTAATTTTTATCTACAATGCAAAGTTCAGTTCTATGTGAACCAAATAAGGTAAATACGGCAGATTTGTCATTAAATCTTGATTGTTGCCTAGAAGTAAAACACCTAATGGAGTATAGGAAAAGGTTGAAAGATTAGAATTACCAAACACAATTTGCATTTCTGATATACAATAATATGAGTTTGTTCCTAAAATTAACTTTATATTATCAACTGTATCTTTACAGTTTACTAACTCTTTTATCAGCTAAATTATAACCTTTCTTGATAAATGTTTTTGCAATTTTTGCTAAATATTTTTATTTTAATCTTTTTAATTTTTATTTTCAATTTTATATTTTCCTAAGAAAACCTTGACTATATTGTATAATATTTTGATGAATTAAACCCATTTATAGTTTTGTTTCAGCCCATGATTCTTCTACATAATTTACCCATGATTCTTCTACATAATTTAACTGTGAACTGAAATTATTCATTCCTCTTTCTTTGGTGTCATTTATTGAAAACGTAGAAAGAATAGAATCTTAACAAGCATCTAAATTCAATACTTTCAATTCTAACTACATGACATTTACATTTTTTCTGTGATTCCATTTTATAGTCTATTTTCTTTTTCTCATCTTTACAAAGGAAAAATACCACTTCGAACATTTGCTACATTTATTAAAACAAAACCTACATTTTGCTGTCAAATGAATCATTTCCACATTTGGCACAAAATTTCAATGATTCTAATTTATTTAGTTTATCAATTGGTTTTATAAATTTCACATTTATTAATAGGATGATTGATATCTTTCAACTTCATTATTTACACAGAAGAACACATTCTTTAAAATTTTGCTTGCTTACTTTTGATATACTTTAACATTTGATGCAGCGATAGTGCTTTTTAAATTAGCATTTAAATTAAAAGTTTTACTTTTTCTGAAATCTTTAATATTTAAATACCTTTTAGTATCATTGAAAAATTTGCCATTAATTTCCATGAATGAAGGGGTACTGGAATTTGTTATTAAAGTTAACTTATTTTGAAAACTATAGTTTAAACATACAAAAAAATATTGTAAAATTAATTCTACATTAATATCCAATTTATTAAAAGAATCACATATAGTTTGCATTTTACTGTAATATTCATAGGGATCTATCCCAGGACACATTAATTTTAATTTCCTTAAACTATTTATAGTGTAATATTGATCAATTTTAGACAGTAGTGGATTTTTCGAATAAGACCAAGTTGCTGAAACTATTAACATATCTTCACATTATAAATTCAACTGGAACTACGTATAAGGATTTGAAAATAATAAAGCCTATGAATTTCTAATATGACGAGGTTGCTGGTTCATTGGCATTACAAAAACTGTTAAAAAATATTTTTACAACTATTTTGTAATATATATAATATAATATATATATATATATATATATATATATATATATATATAATATATATATATATATATATATATATATATATATATATATAATATATATATATACTTGGTAAACAGTGTTTTTCTGTAGGTTAAGCCCTTTTATTGGCCATTATGAGTTGTTAATGAACAGTGGTGTTTGGTTAGATTAGGTCGATTTTCTGGATATTAGATGTAGCTTTACCTTTTAAGTCCAGGTTAAGTTACCTGTAGTCAATTTTCTTGGAATCACAAGGCTCGGAATCATGGACGAGTTCATAAGAACGTCCTTATAAATATTTAGACTTGAAAAAAACTTTTTTGTTGCTGCCATATGTATCTTTATGTTTATGTGTCATTTGTGTCAATTTTTTTAAATTTATTTTAATAAATGTGTTAAATATATTGATTTTCAAGATTTATAAATTTCAGTTTTATACCAAACAAATCGGAATACTAGTAGGCTGCATATATTGTGTTGAAATTGGATTCTATCACTGAGAAGTATAGTAGATATTTGCTATTTAAATAAATGACACTATAAGCATCTCCATCTTATTTTTATTAAATTCCTGTGTTCTGTGTAAATAATTATAATTAAACCTACTAGAAAATAATTTTTTCAGTAACTATTTTTTAATTTGTCAATAGACTTTATTATTATTTTATTTTGGCTGCTTACAATTCTCTTACAAGAGAATATTCATGATCTTGCATCAGTTGAGTATTTTCATAGTTCAGTCGCCATGTTGAATTGAAATCAGCTGACTCGTGATGGATATCTTAGAAATTTTTTTGAAACCAAGCGTTTTCTTTTTCTTTCGCGCCACAAATGATCTGGAATGTTTACTCTTCGTTTGTGAATACAACCTTTCTCAGTGTATAGTTTTTCCGCATTTTAACCTGGTTTCTACTAGAGGAATCGTTAAAGCTATAGTGGCTCACCGCACGTACTTTTTTATACCTGTTGAATAATGCTATACCAGAGCACGAGACTAGGAGCTGTGGTGTTCTTAATTTTTGCTATTTCATTTTCTCAATATTGTGATTATTCTCCCCCAGTGTAATTCATTCATTATCTTTTTGCTGAAGTCTCGCCTATTGTTTTATATATAGGTTCTGACAGAGGCTAGAGTAACCACCAGACTTTCATCAGAATTACTACACTGAGCTGCACCTTTACCATACTTTGGCATTTGTTTCAATTTCAACTCAATTACATTTTAATATATATATATATATATATATATATATATATATATATATATATATATATATATATATATATATATATATATATATATATATATATATATATATATATATATATATTATATATATATATATATATATATATATATATATATTATATATATATAATATATATAATATATATATATATTAATATATTATATATAATATATAATATATATATATATATATATATATGTATATAATAGGAAGATTTGGAAGCATCTCAATTCTTCTAATCTTATCTCTGATCGCCAATATGGCTTTCGTAAGAAACGCTCTACAGGTGATCTTCTTTCCCTTCTCTCTGAATCTTGGTCCTCCGCTATTCGGCATTTCGGTGAATCTTTAGCTGTCGCGCTGGACATATCGAAAGCCTTCGATAGAGTCTGGCACAAAGCTTTGATTTCTAAACTTCCCTCTTTCGGTATCTATCCTTCTCTCTGTGATCTTCTCGCTAATTTCCTTTCCGGTCGTTCTATAGCAGCTGTTGTAGACGGCCACCGTTCATCCTTTAAATCTATTAACAGTGGTGTTCCTCAGGGTTCTGTACTATCACCAACACTTTTTCTACTCTTCATTAATGACCTTCTCTCTATCACCTCATCTCCTATCCACTCCTATGCTGATGACTCCACTCTTCATTATTCCTTCCATTTTGATAAACGTCCCACCCAACAGCAGTTGATAGACTCGAGAAGGGTAGCCTTGGAGCAACTAACCTCTGATCTTTCTCGTATTTCAAATTGGGGAAGAGAAAACATGGTTGTTTTCAATGCCTCAAAAACTCAGTTCCTCCATCTCTCCACTCGACACAATCTTCCACACAACTATGATATCTTCTTCGAAAACACACAACTCATGCCTTCATCTGTCCTTAATATTCTTGGTGTTTCTTTTTCTCGTGATCTTTCTTGGAAAGATCACATTACTTTTTTTAAGTATGTCTATCAGTCTTTTCCAGTGAGGCAGGCAGACTTGAGGGTACAGTAGGTGAAGAGGGTCTCTTTTTTTTGTGTTTGTATCATATTTCTTATTATTGTTATAATTTTTATATATGTTTATATTATTTATATTTTTTTTATCATTATATATATATATTTTTATATGATTGTTGAATGAAAGGCATGAGTGGTGAGTGTCCAGGCGGTTTTAGGGAATCTATCTTTTCACCTCCTGTTTCTCTAGTTTTAATAACCTTCTATTCTGTCTTTTTTTGTTTTAGTCGTCTGGCATTCCCCACTCTGTGTGAAAGGGAGTGATTGTGGTTTTGTTATGTAAATGGTTTATTATGATTTTTTTTTTTTTAGGTTAATAATTGAGATTTTGTTTGTTCTAGTAGACTGAGGAAGTATTGAGGAGACGTAGTAATTGCTGGCTAAACAGGTATTAATTTTCATTACATCAGTATTATCCTTGTTATTATTTGTTATATGATTATGATGATGGTTATTATTTTATTATTATTATTATTATTGAAATTATTAAAATGAAGTGTATTTATTATTATTATTATTATTATTATTATTATTATTATTATTATTATTATTATTATTATTATTATTATTATTATTATTATCATTATTATTAGATGTTAAGAAAGAGGGTTTTTCTTTCTTTCCAGCTCAGCTGCACTGTGGGTTGGAAAGAGAAGAAAAACTGGACGGAGTTCCGTTCAGTTTTTTTTTTGGGACTGGATTTTTTTTGTGACTGGAGTTTTTTACTGGAATTGGATTTTTTGCTTTTTGCTCCTGCTTGCAGCTTTATCCATTTTTTTTGGACTGAAGTTTTTTTTCGCTTGAAGCAGTGCCTAGTTTTTTTTGCTTGAAGAATTGCCTTATTTTTTTTGGCTGAATCTATACTTTGCTTTAAGCAGTGTCCAATGTTTTTTTTGTTTTTGCATGCCATTTTATTTGAGGAAAAGCAGAAGGAGTGAGCCACAATTTTGATATATGGTCCAGTGAAATTTTTTTTTGCTACGCGCACAGTGAAAGAGGCCTGAGTTTAAAGGGGTAAAAAATAGAGATATTGGGAGGGTAACATTACAGTAAGGTAATTGTGAAATAAAAAACGTTTTTTTTGTTTATTATTTTCATTGTTTTTGTTATATTTTATATTATTATTATTATTATTATTTTTATACACAATTATTTCATATGCTTTGTTATCTTATGTATTAATATTATTTTTATTTTTGTTAATTTATATTTATATTGCATCTATTATATTATCGGTACATTTATTATTGTCATATTTTGAAATTTATTATTTTTATAAAATAAATTATTGTGTTTTGCTTTTTTTTGTCCTTCACTTTCCTTGATAGAGAGCCTTAAATAGTTATTTTTTTTGTAACTGCCACAACATTACTTCTCTTTCTAAACAAGCTTTTAAGAGGTTGGGTGTTCTGAGGCGCCTTCAGAATTACTTCACGCCACCCCAGTTGCTTGCTCTGTATAGGGGTGTTGTTCGTCCCTGTATGGAGTATGCTTCGCACATCTGGGGTGGTTCCACACATACAGCTCTCTTAGAGAAGGTGGAGTCAAGGGCGTTTCGTCTCATCAACTCTCCTGCTCTTACTAACTCTCTTCAATCTCTTTCTGCCCGTCGAATTGTTGCGTCACTCTCTCTTTACTATCGCTATTACAACGGACACTGCTCTTCTGAACTCTCTCGATGCATACCTCCTCCATTGAGAAGAGCTCGTGCGACACGCCTTTCTGCACATTCTCATCCTTTCTCTGTCCAACTCTCCGACCCCAGACTTAACCGCTATGCTCAGTCTTACATATATTCTACTGGTAAAGTCTGGAACACACTCCCTTCATCTATTTTTCCAACTTCCTTTGACTTGCATACTTTCAAAAGCCGTGTGTCTGGACACGTCGGCCACCATCGACCATGATAATAGATCTTTCCCAACTCCGGTGGAATTTGGTAGGCCTCTGGCCTTTGCCCACCGGAGGAGACAAAAAATAAAATAAATATATATATATATATAATATATATATATATATATATATATATATATATATATATATATATATATATATATATATATATATATATATATATATATATATATATATATATATATATATATATATATATATATATATATATATATATATATATATATATATATATATATATATATATATATATATATATATATATATATATATATATATTATTATCTCATTTTATTATTTGCTACGCATAAACGTAGAACAACCAACTATGTCAAAATCCTAATATTTACATTACCACCCAACTAAATTTTGTAGTATATATACCGTTGTTTCTCATAATAAAATTCAGTATTCTAATTGACTTCAAATAATTATGAAGACGGGACTCTCAATTTAGTTTGGTATGTTATTTTTTGTATATATCATTTACTTTATGATTATTGTTATTATTATTAATCATTATTATTATTTATTTGTAGATCTGCTTTGTCAGTTGAATAAAGCCTAAAATCACTCCTGATTTCTTTTGATTATTAACAATTTATTCAACTGAACAAAATATGGAGAGAGGACTTCGGCCTGATAAACTAGAAATTCTTCCTACGTCTCCTGAGGCTCCTAGAGTCTTCAAGCATTGGTTGTATGTGTTTACTCGTTTTAAAGAAACTATTGAGGCCTCGGAGAATGCTTACTTGGGGATTTTGGCGAACTCTTTATCTTCTGAGAATTTTGAAATTATCGTTGACTGTACTACTTTCGATGAAGCCTTGAATACTCTTAAAGATGCTTTTATTAAGCCTGCTAATGAAGTTGTCGCTCGGCATCATTTGTCTACGCGAAAACAAACATCTAATGAGACTATTGATGAATATCTGAGAGCCCTTTATAAACTAAGCGTAGATTGCAACTTTCGATCTGTTTCTGCTGAAGAATATAAAAATGAGTATATTAGAGATACTTTCATAACGGGATTAAACTCTCAACAGATTAGGACTAGACTCCTAGAAAATAAGTCTTTGGATTTAACTAATGCTGTTAACCAGGCAAGAAGTTTGGAGATTGCTTTTAGAGATTCTCATTCTTATCAAGAGAGTTCAGACATCTCAAGTTCTGCTCAAGTTATTGAACTGGAGGAACCTAAAGTTGCTACTGATTATACTGTCACTACTACTGGAGATGTATGTGCAGCCTCTGATTCCAACATTAGAAAGACTCAGTGTTTATTTCTGTGGGGGTGATCGACATTCTCGCTCTGTATGTCCTGCTCGAAATGCTACCTGTCGAAAATGTCGGAAGCTCGGACATTATGCCAGAGTATGTAGGAGCAAAACTGGCAATGCAGTTTCTGCTTTCTCAGTACTTGCATGTGTTCCTGATGTCCTTAAGAAGTCTTTCATAGATGTGACTCTGAATGGTGAGAATGTTAATGCTCTTATTGACACGGGGAGCTCAGAGAATTTCGTGTCTGAAGCTATTGTTCATCGCCTCAAGATTTCTACTTCTTCTTATTCTGGTGTCGTTTCCTTGGCTTCGTCAAGTTATCAATCTGTCATTGATGAAGTTTGTTACTGTGATATAAAAGTTAGAGGCAGGCTTTATTCTCGAATCAAGCTATTGATAATGAAACAATTATGTACTGATGTAGTGTTGGGCCTTCCTTTTCTGACGAAACATTCAAATATCAACTTGCGCTATGACGGACCCGAACCCTCTCTTGACATTTGTGCTTTAACTGCTCTGTCAATAACTCCACCTAGGGTATTTTCCAGTTTGTCTTCAGATTGTCGTCCGATAGCAACTAAATCAAGAAAGTTTGGAGTTAAAGATTCTGACTTCATCAGATCAGAGATTAATCGATTATTGTCTGAGGATATAATTGAGAACAGTCAATCCCCATGGAGAGCGCAAGTTTTAATTGTCAATCAACGAAACAAAAGGCGTCTTGTAATTGATTACTCTCAAACTATTAACAAGTTTACTTACCTTGACGCCTATCCTCTACCTAGTATCGATGATTTAGTAAATAAAATAGCCAATTATAAATTTTTCAGCACCATAGATTTAAAAAGTGCTTATCACTTGGTTCCGCTATTGAAAGAAGAAAGACATTATACTGCTTTTGAAGCGAATGGACGACTATATCAATTTAAGAGATTTAAGTTTTGGGTTAACGAACGGAGTAGCTTGCTTTCAGAGAATTATGGATGAAATTATACGCAACTATAATCTTTCAGGAACTTACGCCTATCTTGATGATGTGACTATTTGTGGAATTACTAAAGAAGAACATGACAAGAATCTGTTGAAATTCTTTGAAGTGGCGAAAATCTTAAACATGACCCTTAACGATGACAAATGTGTTTATTCTGCTGAATCTGTGCGTTTGCTCGGATACGAAGTACGATTTAACGAATTAAGACCTGATCCAGAACGACTTGACCCTTTAAAACATATGCCTCTGCCTGACACTAAAAGAAGTCTCTCTCGTCTTATAGGATTGTTTGCTTACTACTCCCGGTGGATTCCTCGTTATTCAGAAAGAATTCGACCATTAATTGATGCCTCCTTGCCTTTGGATGAACGTGCGAGAGCCGCTATCTCCGACTTAAAAGAGGCTATTCTTACTTCGGTGAAAATGAAGATAGACGATCATCTCCCTTTTACTCTGGAAACTGATGCTTCTGAAGCTGCCATTGGGGCTACTCTGAGTCAGGAAGGATGTCCTGTAGCATTTTATTCAAGATCTCTCTCTCCCTCAGAGAGGAAACATTCCTCTATAGAAAAAGAAGCCTATGCTATAATAGAGTCCATCAGAAAATGGCACCATTTCTTGGCTGCTAGGCATTTCTCTTTAATTACAGATCAGAGATCCGTCTCTTTTATGTTTAGTACTAAGCATAGGAGCAAAATTAAGAATGACAAAATTCTCAGATGGAAGACTGAATTAATGCCTTATTCATTTGATATAACTTATAGACCTGGAAAGTTCAATATTGCGGCTGATGCTCTTTCTCGAGGTTCTTGTGCTGCTACACTTACTTCGAAACTGTCAGAACTTCACAGTGCTCTTTGTCACCCTGGTATTACGCGACTTCTCCATTTCGTTCGTAGTAGGAATCTTCCATACTCGTAGAAGATATTAAGAAAGTAACATCATCTTGTCCTGTTTGTTGCAGAGTTAAGCCTAAGTTTTACAAACCTGCTTCTGAAGAATTGATACATGCTATGCGGCCGTTTGACAGACTCAGTATGGACTTCAAAGGTCCTTTGACCTCTTCTAGTTCAAACAAATATCTACTGATTATTGTTGATGAGTTCTCCAGGTTTCCGTTTGCCTTCCCGTGCAAGGACACTTCAGCAGAGACTGTTATAGGCTGCCTCACTTCTTTATTTTCTATTTTTGGTTTGCCTACTTATATACACTCAGATAGAGGGTCTTCCTTCATGTCTTCGTCTCTAAAGACTTTCCTTTTCCGCCATGGTATCTCAAGCAGTCGATCAACTCCTTATCATCCAACTGGTAATGGCCAATGTGAAAGGTTTGTGGGAATCATTTGGAAGACTATTACTTTGGCTCTAGAATCTCGGAATATTTCTCTTCATAATTGGGAATCTGTATTACCAGATGCTCTTCATTCTGTAAGATCTCTTTTATGTACTGCCACTAACGCTACTCCCCATGAAAGGTTGTTCTCTTTTCCTCGACGAACTTCGACCGGTTTAGGATTCCCTACATGGCTTTCTTCACCAGGACCTGTGCTGCTGAAAAAGTATACTCGGCAGAAGCTTGACCCCTTGGTGGAAGAAGTTCGACTCTTGGAGGCCAACCCCCAGCATGCCCTTGTCAGATTTCCTAATGGGAGAGAAGAAACTGTATCTACTGAGGATTTGGCACCTGCTGGAAGATTGACACCTGAATCTAACAAGGACTTCTCACCTGCTGGAGGATCGCCCTCAGACCAATCTTCGGGAGATTTTAGTGTGGATCAGACGGTGCCTGATGTTTCTAATCATTCTTTCCCTGAAGCTGTCGAGAAAGGACAACCAACTATGTCAAAATCCTAATATTTACATTACCACCCAACTAAATTTTGTAGTATATATACCGTTGTTTCTCATAATAAAATTCAGTATTCTAATTGACTTCAAATAATTATGAAGACGGGACTCTCAATTTAGTTTGGTATGTTATTTTTTGTATATATCCATTTACTTTATGATTATTGTTATTGTTATTATTATTAATCATTATTATTATTTATTTGTAGATCTGCTTTGTCAGTTGAATAAAGCCTAAAATCACTCCTGATTTCTTTTGATTACTACAATATATGATCAAATACAAGTAACGTTATGTATAAGGGCAACTTCCTCTAAAAAGTTACTCATAAGAATTTTTTTTTTTAATTTTTTAGGGACGAAGCTCCAAAAAAGTAATTTTTGAGACCAAGTTCCTAAAGAAAGTCGCTCTCAGGCGCCGTCGTTCTAGGCCGTGACTCTGAAAAAGTACATTTCAAGAAGCAAGTCTCTGTCACGATTGCTAGAAGTAAAACCTAAGACTTATTAAACCGTTAATATCTCCAAAACCGTAGCAGATAGCAAGAAGTGACAGGAGGCAAAAATAGGACTTTTTCGCTTTGAATATGATCTCCAATATATCGTAAAATGTACTTAACGTGTTTTCAGATTTTGAAAAAAAGCCTATATAATCGAAAAGTTGATTTTTTTTTCTCATTGTCTGGGAGGTAGGCGATCAAAAATAAGTTCTACTGCCTTACTTCCATGAAAAGGTTACAAAAAATATACATATAGCAAAAATTGAGAAGAATTCTCAATTCCTACGGAAAGTCGACCCTCATATGGTACTTAAACGCCTAGATAAATATAATTCTAAATATAAATTCGGTCTTAGTTGAATATGGGTCGATTCTCTTGAGTTTTAATAGGTGAAAGCCTTTGAAACCATTTGAAATATTCAGATCAAAGTTTGAGTAAGTTTTTAAATTCTTATAATTTTCTTATCAATGGATAGATCGACTTGGTATTCTAAATACAGAAGGATTTTGATCCCCGATTCTAAATCTGTAATCTCAGTTCTTCTGTATATTACCGTTTTTTTTAAGTTAAAGGCTGACATGCATACCAAGGTGATTTGTCGTACTTTCTGAGCATACAAAAGAAAATTATCAACTTTGGGTTCCTATATCTCCTCAACTGTAGCAGATAGAGGAATGATCCACGGTGACCTCCAAATTCTAAAAGACAGGTACAATTCATATATTAAATATTTTTGCTCTATCACTCGTAATTTAGAATTTGTAAGAAATCACAGAACCTGATTTCGACAAAAAATTTTATAATTTTTTTTGAGAGGCAATATATTCTGAGAGGAAGCTCGTAGAATCCTGAGATATTCATATTCTGGCTCAGACGAAATCTATTTGCATAAGTGATTTAAGCGATATTTAAAATTTACCTTACATGGCACCAGTTGTACACTTGAAAAGCTAAAAAAAAATCTTTTTTCGGGGTAGAGAATTCTGAATCTGGAGTCCCTAACCCTCTACGACGTGCTATTACTATTACGTTAAAGGGAACCCCAGAAGCGCATCGATCCCAACCTATGACAGAACGTGCCGCATTATAGACCACATGTGCCATGAAATATTCGTCCGTATGCCAGATCTGCAAAATTTGGCTTTCTCTGTTCTACCGCTTATTTAAGCCAAACTATAGCGGTTAGAGAATCTGACAGTATATACTTTGATGATCCATGGAACTTGCTATACTAGTTTAAAATTTCAAGGGTCTAACTACGGGTTTTTTAAAAAGAAATTAAAGTTTCAAGCCCACGCGGACCCCACGCTGCGGAATGGCCCCAAATTTTTGGGACCCATGACAGATATCTTTATGCAAGTATAAAAAAAAAGTCCATAGAGATAAAACAAAGCAGTTATATATATATATATATATATATATATATATATATATATATATATATATATATATATATATATATATATATATATATATATATATATATATATATATATATATATATATATATATATATACAATTTTAAAAAATTATTTTTATTTTGTTGTTTTCATTTTTACTCTTGTTTTTGTATTTATTTTCATTGTCATATTTCTTATATCCTTTTTCCTTTCTTCGTTGTCTTATTGTATTTTATTCTATTTTTACTTAGTATAATTTTATGTTTGTTTGTTTTATAATTATGCACGTGATTTTTCGCGCCTGCGTGTTCCACGTATATATTTGTTCGTATGTTTGCCGCCTTCCCGTCTCTTTATAAGGTGATGCGTTTGGTTTTCTTTGTCTTTTTACTTTCTACTCGTTCTTTAATCATATCTGAGGAGAAGACTAAATGAGTCTTGAAATATAATATGTTTTAACTTTTAATCTCCCTGTATTTTTTAAGTTCTGGACACTTTGTCTATATTCCCATACTTTTAATCTTTTCCTATTTTTTAAAATAGTGGTATTATAATTATATATATATATATATATATATATATATATATATATATATATATATATATATATATATATATATATATATATATATATATATATATAAATGTTTGCATATTTCCCTCAAACTCTCTCTCACAAGTATTCTCAACTTTTCTCCAGATTCTGGCAGTCCCACTCCTATGCTAAACCAATCCGATGGTTCCCTCTTCACCCTCACTCTTGATCTATTTATTAATCGCAAAGTAGTTTACAAGATCAAAGAGGTTATAAGCAAGCTATATAATATTAAGCTATGTTAGGCCATAATTAGGGTTCCTTAATTGGTACTATTTCTACAGACTCCTTTTTGCATTAAAGTATTTAATTAATTCTGGGCTTACATTTTGTGAAACTATAGCAAAAAGATTTTTAATTAAAAATAAAGTTTTTGAAATAGACCTGTAAAGGAAATGTTATATATATATATATATATATATATATATATATATATATATATATATATATATATATATATATATATATATATATATATATATATATATATATATATATATATATATATATATATATATATATATATATATATATATATATATATATATATATATATATATATATATATATATATATATATATATATATATATATATATATATATATATATATATATATATATATGCCTATCGGGTAGGCCCTCACTCTTAACGTGAAGTGCTGCAAACGGCAAATCAAAACAAATAGTACCTTTATAGTGGCCACTTGAGGGCCTTTTCAGTGTACTTGGAGGATGAATAAACGAAGGCTGGGAAATGTTCTTTATTTTACAAAAATAAATAGATTTGGTTCACACGACAGTTAGAAACAAAAACTGAAACCCTACCTAGTAGTTGCCAAACTGGCTGGTGCCAGCAGAAGAAGGAATTCAATGTAGCTGAGGGTAACTGCAGTGCAATAAGACAAGATAGCTTCTGATGGCAAAGACCACTGAAGGGCACTGATGTGTTAATAAAAAGTTGCTTGATAAGCAAGAAGCGGTGGTTGCATACAAGAGAAATAGCGGCAATAATTACTGGTTATTGTTGTTAACAATAATTAAGTACAAACCACAACTAAAATAAATAATGCGCGGTGTTTCACAAAACTAGTAAGCTTCGAAAGAGTAAGGCGTCCATTCATTACTTCACGCGGCAATAATAAAAGACGTTGGACACAAAAGAGTAATGTCTCCGAAAGCCACAATGTAGAAATATATAGTAAAGTGCGGAAAGCTCTGCGGCTACACCTTAAACAGTACCATAAACCTTGCAGCAAACAAATGGAATTTTAACAAGCCTCATATAATAATAATGGCGGTAAATTAAACCAACAAGGAGGTAATGTTAAATGAAGCAAAGGGAATTAAACAGAACCTCTGGCTGAAAACACTGAAGCTCCGCAGATTTTAAAGGGGAAAAAAATTGCCAAGTAGATACTCATGTCGCGCCATTTGGAAGTAACCTAAATAATTAAATTGATTTTAACCAATTAAAGATTAATATATGTAAATTACAAATTTAAGAAAACAAATCGAATGGTATGAAGGAAATAATGTAAAAATACATAAGAAAAGCGAATAATTCACCTTTGGTGGAAGACTACTACCCGACGTTCAGGAAGCATAAAAAAGGCGCGAAAAACATGACAATTGTCACGTAGCATCAATTAATTACTACACGATATGGATTATTAATTAAATAATTGATTAAAATGATCAACCAGAAACAGCAAACTGATCCACACTATAGTAGAAATGGCTAATACTAGTTATGGCTAATCTAGAAGTTTCTCCACACTTCAAGAATATTCTTAAATTTTCCGGAAATTTCATTGGTTTTTAGAAAATTGCGATAGCCGACCATAATTTTTTGGCATTCCGCAACTTTTGAAAATTATCGCAATCGCAATTCCGCAATTTATTTTATTTTTTATTTTATTTTTTTATTTTTACTTTTTTTTTTTTTTAGTTCGTTGTTGCGGAATTGCAGAATGCCCACCTCTGAAAGTAACAAATTTTCCTTAAATTTTATTTTATGAAGGAGCAGAAAACTACTTAAAATTTCTAGAAGTTAAAAAAAAAATATTTATTTTTGGTTAGATACTGAAGATAAAATCAAAGTTTACCCTATAATTATAGGGTAAACTTTGATAAAATATCGACATATCAGGCTTTGAAAATATAATCGATATTTTCAATTCTATCGTAAAAAATCGATATCGATATATATTTCGAAACTATTTCGGCATCCCCATAGGCCCATAGTACCGTGAAATCCCAACCCAGGGTATACGGGAAACAGTGAAGACTGAAGAGTGGAGTTTTATAGGATGTGGCCTGGGACCGCTATTGTTCCTCATATATATAAATGATTTAGACAAAGTTCTTAAATGTAAGGTTCCAAAGTTTACAGATGATAACAAAGTGGTCACCTCAGTAAGGAATAATGATGGATGCATAAAGTTTCAAGTTGATCTAGATAGACCCCTTGGATGGGCAGATAAGTGGCAAATGAATTTTAATAATAAAAAATGTTAAGTTCTTCATATAAATTACTCAAATGAAAGATTTAATTATGATATGAATGGAGATTGGCTTGAGACTGTGAACCAATAAAAAGATATAGGTGTGATTATTAGCAGTAATCTGAAAGTGGGTGATCAGTGTTTAGAAACAAAAATAGAGTTAATAAGATGTTAGGTATAATAAATCGCAATGTAGTTTACAAGATCAAAGAGGTTATAAGCAAGCTATATTATATTAAGCTATGTTAGGCCATAATTAGGGTTCCTTGGTACTATTTCTACAGACTCCTTTTTGCATTAAAGTATTTAATTAATTCTGGGCTTACATTTTGTGAAACTATAGCAAAAAGATTTTTAATTAAAAATAGTTTTTTAAATAGACCTGTAAAGGAAATGTTAATTTTATATATAAAATTATAGTCATACCTTGTTCATATTTCCTCGGGTTAGTAAAAAATATTTTTCAAAAACTACAAAAATATATATATTTTTTTTACAGTAAATACAAAAAATTATATAAAAATATTATGAATATTTTTATTATCTCAGTCAACCCAACTCTGGCAGATGCCTAAGTTAAGTAAATATGATCTTTGATTAAGATTACTTATAGAGGAAATTGTCCCCTATACCAAAAATAAAGTTAATCAAGAAAACTGGGGTATTGTATAAAAAAATATAAATAATGATAATTAATTATTAATTTATACAAAAACACAGTGAGTCAAAAGTTAAGTTGGGACCTAAGGTTAATGAATAAATTTTCTCACCTTTTGATTGTAATACTTTCCTGAAGATATTTGTGGATTTAGGGACCGGTCCCCTATACTCCCAAAAGAGACTACTGATTTCAGGCTTTTTTTAATAATTTAATAGAGAGAGAAATAATGAAAAAATAAGTTTTCAATTTTTAACTTAACTCTCCATAGCCGTGATCTTAATTATCTCTCCCCAAAGTAGTTTTGGTACTTACGTATTAACGCCACCGCAGCAGAAGTGAAGCTTAGAAACTTTAATTATTATTTTTTTCTATTTTATATATATATATATATATATATATATATATATATATATATATATATATATATATATATATATATATATATATATATATATATATATATATATATATATATATATATATATATATATATATATATATATATATATATATATATATATATATATATATATATATATATATATATATATATAGAGAATAAATATATGAGAGAGAGAGAGAGAGACAAACGTTTTGCTTAGGTTAGGAAAGTTGAAAAGATTACGTAAGGTTTGGTATGTTAGGTTAGGTTAGGTTACTTTAGGTTACGTTAAGTTAGGTAGGTTAGGTTAGGTTAAGGTAGGTAGGTTAGGTTAGGTTACGTTAAGTTAGGTAGCCTAACCTAACCTAACCTACCTACCTTAACCTAACTTAACCTAAACTACCTAACTTAACGTAACCTAAAGTAACCTAACCTAACTTAACCTAACCTAACCTAACCTAACCTACCAAACCTTACGTAATCTTTTCAACCTTCCTAACCTAAGCAAAACGTTTCTCTCTCTCTCTCTCTCTCTAAATATATTTATTCTCTCTCTCTCTCTCTCTCTCTCTCTCTCTCTATATATATATATATATATATATATATATATATATATATATATATATATATATATATATATATATATATATAATATATAAAATAGAATGAAAATAATAATTAAAGTTTCTAAGCTTCACTTCTGCTGCGGTGGCGTTAATATGTAAGTACCGTAGTTTTAATAGTTATTTATTATTTTTTTTCTTTTTTAACCATTAGGTCATAAATCAACCTAACTTTTCACATTGTGTTAATTTAAAAATTATATATATATATATATATATATATATATATATATATATATATATATATATATATATATATATATATATATATATATATATATATATATATATATATATATATATATATATATATATACTTACTTTTGTTAGTTTTAAAAAGGCTATCTAAACTTAAGAGGTGTTAAATATATTACAAAACTTATTTTATTTTAATAAAAACAATACATATATAAATATACTGCATATATATATATATATATATATATATATATATATATATATATATATATATATATATATATATATATATATATATATATATATATATATATATATATATATATAAGAAAAAGAGAGATTTTATGGTTGATACACAATAGTTTTAATTGATTTTAATTTACATAATATATTTGCTTAAAGCTAATTATTTTTTATTGTAGCAGCACAAAAAAGATATTTAGGAAAATAGAAATGTGTTCACATTACCCCATTTTATGGTAAATACTCTAACCATAAATGCTAAATTTATATGTACTGTATATGCTAATTATATATTTCTAGTCATTAGATTAGACTTCATATTTACTTCATATTTGATAACTTTAATAACTAAAATCTAACAAATTAAGCAAAGTCATAATATTTGTTAAATTATATACCCAGATGATCTATATACTTATCCAGTCAAGATTTTCTTCAATATTGCAAGTAAATTGTACTTAATTTCTTATATATATTATATATATATATATATATATATATATATATATATATATATATATATATATATATATATATATATATATATATATATATATATATATATATATATATATATATATATATATATAATATATATATATAAATAAATATATATATATATATTTCAGATGAGTCCAAAGGATAAAAAAGGGAAAAAAAAATATTTTGTTGATAATAAAGCTTCTAAATTAAGTTCAGATGAAAAACGCATCAAAAGTTCCAAAGCTAAGAATGAGCAAATGTCAAAAGATGATCAGAAACAAAGTTCCAATAATGAAAAAAACAATATTTATTTTAGTAATAAAATAACTTTTGTGAAAAAGTTATTTAGTAAAAAAATGCTGATGGATTTAATATTTAATCCTTTGTATTTTTCTATTGGTGCATGTGCCTTTCTCCTCTTTGATGCTCTTCTTAATGTTTTTATTATAGAAAATGTGAAATGTAAGTAGAGAGAAAAGGATGAGTTTCCTTACAGCCTCTTTTTACTAAGTGATGCTTAAATGTTTCTCATGGCTTTATTGCTTCATTAATAATAAATATTTTTATTATTTATTTTATTTAATCAGATCTCAGTTACATTTTTTGGAATTACTTTTAGCTCATCAACGATTTTTTTTTTTAAACCAACATTGTTAGTAGTAATGTTTCATTAGCAGTATATATGTGTAGTAACTATGAAAACAATATTAGTATATCCTTTGCCAAGAAATTTATAAACTTAAATTCTAAATAATTTGTGTGAGATGTTTTCTACAGCTTAGTTATTGAGGTCAAAGTTTTGAAAACAAGATTTTTTGCACAAAAAAAAAATAATAATAATTTTTTTCTTCATAAAATGAAACCCTTTTGTCCTAAAAACTTTATTCTTGTTTCATTTCATAGGAAACATTGTTGTCTTGAAGTTTCACAATACTCTTTTGTTAAAACATTTTCTAAGACTGGATGTGATCCGAATGCTCAAAAGTTACTTTATTAATGCCTAAAAACATTGCAACACTCAGTTACATCTGCTTTCCAGATTTTCCATTTTTTTAATTCTGTACATTAAAAAAGGTTTAGTTAAAAGTGTTCTCAAAGTAAATATAGTAAAATTCAAATTGAAAATAAAGGAATTTAGAGCAAAGAAGGTATAAAAAACAAAAACAAAAAAAATGAAGCATTATAAAGGAAGAATTGATAAATATTGATTATTATTTGCAATTTTCCAAATTAAGGTGTAATGGTTTAGATAAGGTAGGTTTTGAAGAGTCAGGCAAAATTTTCCTACGTTCAGATACAACTTGTTATAGGAACTGCCGTTGATCTTCGTCTTTCATCAAACAGGAATTAATTTTACCCCCCTTTCTTCTGTGTCATTGGCAACCTTAAAGCTATTTACTCTCTTTAGCTTTTAAATAATATTGATTTTCACACCATACATCAGGATTAGTAGTTGAAGATTATGTATCAACTTTAAATCTCTTAAAAAATTTTAGAGTTTGAGAAGAAACAAAAAAAATCAACTTTGTCCAAAAAATAATCCACTTCTTTTGGACTGAGTGTTGGTTTTACATCCCTATCATCACAATCAAAATTTTCTTTTGCAAATGTTAATTTTACAGCCATGCTTGTTTTGACATTTTTTTTCCAAAGCATCATTGAAAAATGAAAATGCAACTTGCTCTGAGTTAAGATACCATAGATGGTTTATCATTTTAGACGGTGCATTTTCTATAACCTCTTTATCAATTTTTCTGTAATTAACATGATTTTAATAATTGTAGGTCTTGGTTTGGGGCCAAAGTGGGTTTGGGTCCCTTGAACCACGATTTTACATAAATATTGATTATAAATTAACAAATGTCTTCTATTCCTTTTTTCTCTAAATCTGTTAATGATAATATAATTGATCTCTGAAAAGATATATTTTGAAAGAATAAATGGTCTTTGACATGCATCTGGTGTGGTGAATAGTACCAGGTACTCTTAAAAAAATTTCTTTTGGATGAAGAAATCCTAAAAAAAAAATTATACAAAGTTGGATAAATTCGTTATAATCATCCCTGTGCTGTTGATTTTTTAATTGTTTGATAAGAAAGCTTGAAATTTGGTCTTAATTATGTATTTTATATCTAATATTTTCATCTTCAATACTAGTTTTGTATTTTGTCTTGTCTAGCTTACTCCACCCAATCTGATATTTTTTTAAAAAATATCTGGCTGATAGTCAGAGGTTGTGTCCACTTTACCATCAAAAATTGACTTTAGAATAATTTGTAAAATATGGTGATAACGTTCTGAGTACAGAAGATTTTTCTCAAATAATTACCCTAAGAAATACAGACCCCCTGAAGCTACCAGTATTTACTGCAGTGGTATCAAAACACATTGCCTGGATTTTCCCAACTGCCCCCTACTATTCAACTGCTGAAAATACAGCTTTTGACTGAGTAATTCCCATACTATTTTCAAACTGAAGATCTCCTATCAACCGTTCTTCATCCCCACTACTAATCAAATCCGCTACCCTCTCTACATTTTCTATCTTGAAGCAATTTCCCATCTCAGTGCACAACAGCTCCTAAATTGGAATTCTTGAATCTATTTTTGATAAGCTTAGTCCTTTGTTTTTGGAATTACTGTCTGCGGAGTCGTATTACACTTCTACTTACAATTAAATTCAGTAGCTGATATTCAAACTGCATCTCTATCAGAAATACTACACCTATCTAGCAATAAAAACATTTTCAGTAATAATCTCATTACTTACTGAAGAGTACTTCCTCCTCTTTATTTCTGGTCCTCCTTCCTCTGTGTCTGGAAAATTATCCTCCATTTCCATATCTTCATCTGAGGTGCTGTTCAGTAAACATTCCAGTTCTACATCTTCATCCTCAAATGGTCCTAAAAATAAAATAAACTATTAAGCACCCACATATAATGGCATCAAGACAACTAATCTGAGCAGAAAAAAAATAAAATTCTAATAAAAAAAGTTTTAGTTAATGTCAATGTGAAAAAAATAAAAAATACGAGAAAAACTCTGAAACTCACCTACATTTTCTCTTGATTTTGCAATCTTTTCATCTCAGTTGCTCGTCTCTATTTTCTTTTTATTGTTCTGCTCTTACGAATTTCATGTCAACATCTCCCATGCAGCCAACATATCCATTTCTCTCTGAAGAAACAAAAAAGCTCATCTTCTTCAGTAGTGTTTATCAGTGCATCCTGATGAGCAATGTCAAATAGGTCATCAAGAGTTGAAAGCTTCTACTTTTGATTTTGAACTGTTCTTGCAGATCTAGTAGCATTTTTTTTTTTTTTTTTGCAATTTTCTTCCACTCTGTATACAGTTTACAGTGTACAGCTTTGCAACAATTTTTAAAGTGTTGGTATCTTAGCTTACTCCCAAAAAGGTACAACTTTCTGTATTGTAAGTCTTGCAGCTTCTCTCTTATTCAGTTTCACTTGGCACATATAAAATGAACATCGTAAAACTTGACAATTAGATGGCAACTTACTGCCAGTGATTTGATGAGACATCTGGGTAATTTAATAAAAGTCTTGTCTTTCTTCCATGAACTCATGCTCATTGGTGCTGTTGAAGACAAAGATGAGAGTGATACTTCAAGGTAACAATATTTCCTATAAAATAAGACAAGAAATAGTTTCCTAGAACAAATAGCTTTCATTTTATGAAGGAAAAACTGCAAATTTTTTTGCAATAAATCACAGTTTTTGTTTCATAAAATGAAAACTATTTGTCCTAGAAAACTGATTCTTATATTATTTCATAGGAAATGTCTTGAAGTTTCACTCTCATCTTCAACAGCATCAAAGAGTATGTATGAGTTCATGGAAGGAAGACAATTTTTTTAATTGGCCACAATAAAATAATCTTGTCTTTCTACCTTCAACTCATGCTCGATGATGCTGTAGAAGACGAAGGTGAGAGTGAAACTTCAAGACAACATTTCTTATGTAATAAAACAAAAATCAGGTTTCTAGGACAAATGGTTTTCTTTTTATTAAGGAAATTTTTTTTGTGTGTGTGTGCAAAAATTCGCAGTTTTTCAAAACTTTGAACTCAATGAGGCTCAGATTAACATTATACAATTGAGCTGAAGCTTTGCCAATGTCATTTTTTTAGCCAAATTGGTAAATTTTAGGGCTTTCCCCAGGAAGATATAACAAAAATATTTTCCCTCCCTATAGCTTATGACCATCCTACTTTTCACATTCCTTAACTAATTAAAATTAAAATTTTTATTCAATATTAACTCTATTTAAATTAGTGGTTGTTTAATAGAAGGGTTATCCTATTTCACTAATACTCTTTTAATATCACCGAAACTTTATCTTCCCTTTGTAGTTGATTTTACCTTTAATAATATGTCTTCATGTTGTTTCTTATATAGATGTAGTAATTATTTGTACCATAAATCCTTTTAAAAATACTTCGTTTCTTTTACTGTATCTACCTTATTTAGTTTTTACTATTTGCATAAGTATTACAGTTTCAAAGAAGACTTAAATAACTAATATGGGAAAGAACTTTATTAGAATACTTTTGTAATTTCAAACATACCTTCTGATGTTTACATGCTTTTCATGAGACTATTTAACATGTTACTTTTCAAATTAACTTCTTAACATTCTTATCACTCAAAGTGGAACACATTATTATTATTATTATTATTATTATTATTATTATTATTATTATTATTATTATTATTTTTTTATTATTTTTATTATTATTAAGTTTCTAATTTATTAAAGTTTTCCGAAATGTATACATTTCTTATATGTATGCTGAAATAAATTTATTTTTTTCAATTGCAGACACTGAAATTGATTGGATAGCTTATATGCAGGAAGTGGAAGGCTTCCTCAATGGAACAACAGACTACTTGAGACTTCGAGGAAACACAGGACCACTTGTTTATCCTGCAGGTAATAATTCTTTATATTGTAATATAAATTTTTATTCAAATTTTGTTATAGGATAATTATATAGTTTGTAAAATTTTTACTTGAATTCAAAGTTGATTTCCAATCTTTTTATTATTGAACCTAAATCGATGTCTAACTTCATATTTATATTTATAATGTATAACTTGATATAAAGGAATATTTCAATTTTGTTTTCTGCATTGTGGTCCTTAGAATTTAAAATTGAACATAACTGTTTATTTTTATTAGCATTTCATAGAAAGTATGTTCCCAAAATAAGTAAGATCAAGTTACACACCCTTTGTCAAAAGGAGTGGAAACTTAAACTTTACAAAGATAATGGAGATTTTCCATATCTGTTATCAAAATCTATCAGTCACCAATTCCATTAAAAAGAAAAAAAGAAAGTTCTGATAAAAAGTTTTTCAACAATCTTTTTCATTATTCATCCTTTTAATGGGAAATTTTCACAGCATTCATAATTGGGGAGGATACACCTTTTATACAGTATATATATATATATATATATATATATATATATATATATATATATATATATATATATATATATATATATATATATATATATATATATATATATATATATATATATATATATATATATATATATATATAATTATATTAAAAATTAAAAAATTTTTTTTTTTAATAAAATAAAAATTTTGATAATAAATTAATAAAATATATAATATATATATATATATAATATATATATATATATATATATATATATATATATATATATATATATATATATATATATATATATATATATATATATATATATATATATATATATATATATATATATATATATACTTTTTTTCCCCCTGGGCACAAGATTTAAAAATAATTTTTTCCACTGTGCCCCATTGACAAAACAGTTCGATATATAAAAAAATTAATATACAGAAATAAAAAAAAAAAAGTTGTCTCCCCCCCCCCCATGCTCTGAAAATTTCGATAATTGTAGCTTTCACAGTAGTGGATTTTTTTGTATATATAAATATATAACACTTTTTCCCCTCTGGGCACAATATTTAAAAAAAATTTCTACTGTACCCATTGACAAAACGGTTGGATATATAAGAAATTAATATACGGGAAATAAAATAAAAAAAGTAGTCTCCCCCCCTATAGCGTTCACAATAGTGGATTTTTTCGTATAAGACCTGGTTGCTGAAACTAACAGCATACTTATGCATAGGAATTTGAATTTAACAACATAGCCTATGAATATCTATTGCACGACAAGGTTGCTTAATCATTGGTGTTACAAAAAAATTTTTAAAGGACAAAAAAAAATAAATATATATATATATATATATATATATATATATATATATATATATATATATATATATATATATATATATATATATATATATATATATATATATATATATATATATATATATAGTTAGTGAGTTGACCGTTAGGCATAGGTAGCAAAGAGTAGTGTTTGGATAGGTTAGGTCTATTTGCTGACCATTAGGCTTAGTTTTACCCTTTGCAGTCCAGGTTAGGTTAAGTCAAATTAGTTTGTTAGATCTAACAAACTATTTCAACTTAACTTAACCTGGACTGCAAAGGGTAAAACTACGCCTAACGGCCAGCAAATAGACATAACCACTGCTTGTTAAGTTTTGTATGTAATATTTTGTAGCGCTCCATCCCAAATATATATATATATATATATATATATATATATATATATATATATATATATATATATATATATATATATATATATATATATATATATATATATATATATATGAGCCGTCTACCGTGGCTCACACGGTAGGGTCATTGACTCACGTGCTTGAGGGCGCCGGTTCGATTCCACTTCGGGATCCTAGGTATATACTACCTAGAAAAGTTCCTCTCCTCGAATAGGGCAATGCCCGTGAGATGTGAACTTTTTAAAAATATATATATATATATATATATATATATATATATATATATATATATATATATATATATATATATATATATATATATATATATATATATATATATATATATATATATATATATGCTGGGCACAACAATTATTAGTGATTGTTGGAAGGCTTGCGATTGCCTCCAAAATGAAGGCTTTCAACACGTAACGGTTAATCACTCAATTAATTTCGTTGACCCAGATACTGAAGGCGAACACGTAACTCATAGAACGTTTGTGGCGTGATGTAAGAGCCGGTGTTCCAAAATATGGTAATACGAAACTACACTTCATAACCATATTGCTTTAATTTCTTTTTAAATGAAAATTTGACGAAAAAATAGGACGAATTCATCATTTATGGGTTGCAATTAGTCATTTATGCAAGCTATAATTATACAGGTAAAGAAATATATATATATATATATATATATATATATATATATATATATATATATATATATATATATATATATATATATATATATATATATATATATATATATGCTGATGACTCAACTCTACATTCTTCTACTCATTTCAAATCTGCTCCCTCTTTTGCCTCTAGAGTTGCTTCTCGTCTTCAACTTTCCGATTCTATTCTTGCCGATCTGGATGGGATTTCCCAGTGGGGACATAGCAACCTTGTGAAATTCAACTCTTTAAAAACTCAACTTCTTCACATCTCCCTCTCAAAAACACCTCCTAACTCTCCTATCTTCTTCGATGGCCCTGCCGTCTCACCTGTAAATAACATTAACATTCTTGGTCTTAACATAAACAATAAACTGTCTTGGAAACCTCATATCACAATGGTTGCTAAAACGGCCTCTAAAATGCTGGGAATTCTGTTCAGGTTGCGAGAATTTTTTTCTTCTGATCAGTTACTCCAAATATATAAGGGTCTTATTCACCCTTGTATGGAGTACTGTTCTCACATTTGGGGGGCTCCGGCTACTCCTCTCTTCTGGATAGGGTTGAGTCTAAAGCTAAGAGATTATTTAACTGTCCCCTACTTTCTAACTCTCTTGACCCACTATCTCTGTGACGTGACGTTGGCGCACTATCCCTTTTCTATAGGTACTACAATGGAAGGGGCTCGAGGGAACTGGCCTCTCGCATTCCTCCACCGTTGCGTCGTCCTCGTTGCACAAGGGGTGCCCTGCTTTCGCACCAGTTTTGTGTGGATGTAGGAAACCCCAGGCTAGCCCGTTGTGGTGCCTCCTTCTTTCCAGCCACCTCTGTTCTGTGGAACTCTCTACCTTCATCTATTTTTCCTCCTGTATTTAATCTTCCTCTCTTCAAGGCTTCCGTCTGTGCCCACCTGAGGGATGTGCGTTAGGTCTGTGTTTGAATGTTTTTTATTTATTTTGTGTGTGCCCCCTCCTTGAAAAGGGCTATGCCCGTGAGTGGCGGTGTTCTGTAAAAAAAAAAAAAAAATATATATATATATATATATATATTATATATATATATATATATATATTATTATTATTATTATTATTATATATTATTATATTATATTATTATTATTTTTATTATTATTATTGTACGCAAAGTTTCAGTCGAACTCGCAACGCGTAGTTATGTAGTTATTTTCAGCAACCTGGTCTCGTATGAAAAAATCCACTACTGTGAACGCTACAATTACCAAAATTTCATATTGATCAGATAAACAGGAAAATATAACAAAAAAAAATATTTTTACAATATGGCTACTTTTTCTTCTATTTTTAAAATTTTTTTATAATTAAAGTATTGGTAGCAGATAAGGAAAATTATATGTTTTAAGATAATAAGCCCGTCTTTGTGAATATATTTCAGGTTTCAAGTCCTTTCAAGAAAGGGTATATGACTGGATCTCAAAAATATTGTGTGCATGGGGTTTCGCTTAAAGACCAGTATGAATGAAAAATGGATAGTCAAAGAAAATCGTTCAAAATTGATATTTTAGAGCAATCCAAATGTTGATTCTTGCTTTTAATTTGAATAAATTCGTATGAAAATTAAGAAAACTATACATAAATTTATATTCCATGAAACCCAGTCACCAATATAGAAAATAAGATTATAAAGTACCCTATATATTGTAGCATTTGTACTCAATTATTTAGCGAATGTGATAAAGAATTAAAACTTTTGTGATGTAAATTCCAGTTTTGATTCCATAGATAAAATTTAATGGTAAAGTCCCCACATCTATTAAGGGCGAAAGACGTGACTTGTCAGCAAAATATATTATTAATTACAATATTTTAGTATTGAAATTATGGATGACTATCTTTGTTAAATAGCCTATATTGTTCATTCATCATAATCGTTGCCTTCTGTGACTTACTTTTCTTTGTTTCAGGATTTGTTTACATTTTTTCACTTCTTTATTACATCACAAATAAGGGAACAAGCATTTATTTAGCTCAGTATATTTTTGCTGGAATCTATCTTTTGACCTTGGCTCTTGTTTTCAGGATCTATTATAAGAGCAAAAAGGTAAATTCATGTGAATTTTATTTCACTTAGATCTGTTTTCTTAGTTTTGTATTATTATACAGAAATTTGAAATTGTTTTTCATTAAGCTATAATATTGTTTCCCTTTACAGCTTCCTCCTTACATTTTAATATTCACATGTTGCTTGTCGTATAGAATTCACTCCATATTCGTTTTACGTTTGTTCAACGACCCTGTTTCAGTTGTCATATTTTATGGCGCCCTTAATTGTTTCATGAATGGGTGGTGGAGCATCGGAAGTCTTCTTTATAGGTGAGGATGTACCTATCATTAAAGTTGATTATCTATAAAAAAAAAAAAAATTTAATTCAATCCTAAAAACATTTTGAGATTGCTTAGTAACTCAAGCCAACTTTTATTGTCAGTTCTTAATAAGGTAACTTTATTCTAAAGATAGTTTCCATTTGTAAAATAAAGAACGCTTACTAAGTATTTTAATTACGTTACTTAAATTTTTAAACGATTTACCCTTTGCAGGTTTAATATTTAAATATAAAACACAAGAATTCTTTGATATTAACATATTGGTAAGTTTTGCAATAATTATTATTATTATTATTATTATTATTATTATTATTATTATTATTGTATTAGTAATTTTGTAATAATTTTATTGTTATTTTAGCTTGGCTGTGAGTGTGAAAATGAACATCTTATTGTATGCTCCAGCATTGCTAATGAGTTATTTGTATTGCCTTGGAATCCTTGGGACTCTTAAACAAATTGCTATTTGTGGCTTTCTTCAGGTTTATTTAATATATATATATATATATATATATATATATATATATATATATATATATATATATATATATATATATATATATATATATATATATATATATATATATATATATATATATATATATATATATATAATTATCACCTACGATGGCCAAAGGTCAGAGGCCTACTAAAATTTCCATCAGAGTTAGGGGAAATTATATATATATATATATATATATATATATATATATATATATATATATATATATATATATATATATATATATTATATATATATATTGTTATATTATATATTTTTTTTTTTTTTATATATTTCAGTTATATAGATTTTTTACCGGTAAAAAGTCCATTTTAGCGTAGTCTATATGGTTAAAATTTTTTTTTTTTTTTTTTTTTTGAAATTTTACTTTTTAAAAAACCACTTTTTAGAATGAGCTGAAAATTGGATATTTATTCAAAATTAAATGGATACAAAAGTAATAGACTATTTATTATAGAAAAATGTTATAAGCAAAACTGACCAACTATAAAAAAAAAAAATATATATATTTTTTTTAAAAATACAACTATGAATTTCCTATTTTTGATAGAGGAGGGTGGGGCTACAAATATGTACTTTATCGATGATTCGTTGGTTTGAGATATAAAAAAGGTCCATTTTTTGGCCAAATTTCAAAAATTCCCAAAGTTTGAGAGGCTATATCTCGCTTCAAACAAAGAGCATTTAATATGCACTAAATAAAAATTGTTGCCCTGCCCTCTTCTAAACAATATTCACAAATAAAAAAAATAGTATAGCTTTTTTATAAATAATTTTTTCCTCCAGAAGGGTACGATTTTTTGCAAATTTTTTTTCAAGTGTTATATATTTTCTAGACGTGATATCAAAAACTATTCCCACCAATGCAAGAAATTGGGGCAAAGTATTCAGCTAAATTTTCAGCTATGTGGACCAGTGGTTTGACCCAGTTATTCATTTTTTTCAACTTTGGGTCCAAATAAGTTTCAAACCGTTATAGACTAAAAAAAAATGCTCGAAATCAACTCAGAATTCGTGAAAAAATTCACATACTTTGAAAATTTCAGCTCAATCAGTCAAATAATAAAAAAAAAATTCAAACAAAATATAAGAAAATTAAGATTTTTTCTTTTCTGTTTCTTTTGACCGCTCCTTTTCTGCTAGTGAATGTTCATCTTTGTGTTTTGATTTTAGATACTCCAAAAAGATTTGGTTGAAATTTTTTACTTGTAGCACCCGGAGGTTCTCTTCTAATTTTCTGACTGCAGATGTTAACATTTAGCTATTTCGAGCCTATCCTGAAACATTGTAAAGTATTCAAATACTGCAGAAGCTGATCTTTTAGCCATATTGACTGAAAGTATAAACAAAATAATAATTTTTAAATAATGTAGCTAAATGATACAAGTTTGATACATGGCAATAAAATAACAATGATATGTATAAATACAGGTTAAATTGATATATTTTATATCTTACATTTTTTCAAACTTTACCTTAGGGTCTTACTTACCTGTTTGAATCACTATTATGAATTAGAATATTTTTTTTTTTAATTTTGTACTTTTTTTTAAACTTTAACTATACAAAACTGTAATTTTTTTTTTTTTTCATATAATCATTAATTTAAGTGAATGTTGGCTATTCTACTCCTTCCTTACAATTAAATAAACCTTATATCTAATTTTCTTAACCTTAAATTTCAGTGCTTTTGACCTCTTTACAAATTTTAGAAAACCCGGCCAGAACCCCGGCCCCGGCCCGGCCAAATTCCAACCCCGGTCGGTTCCTATATATATATATATATATATATATATATTATATATATATATATATATATATATATATATATATATATATATATAATATATTATATATATATTAAAAAATTAAATTTGGACATGATTGAATAATATGTATATAATTAAATAATTGAATAATATGTATACAATTAAATAATATAGTGCTGTCTGGCATCAGGTCCAGATGAGTGGTATGACAGTGAATCCTCCCTCTCACTACTCTTCTTCGCACTTCCTTCCATTCGACAAGTCGCATAATTCTTGCCTCTCCTTATATAATAATTATTTGTGCCTAATAAATCTACAAAAGTTATAACGTCAATAAAACTGTTAAAAATCTTCTAAGTGTCAAAACCATTATTCAACCTATAGACGTTTTATTGGTGACTAGACCAGAATGTCTATTTTACCCTGCCTTCCTTACAAGCCAGCGAGTGTACCGCCAATTTTACTTGGCAAACTGCGTTACTTATTTTGGATAGGCCTCTGCATGTTTGACAAACATTTTAATCGTCATTTCCTTTTTACGAGGTATTTATTCTGCAAAATTTTTTCTGGGCCTTTTGGATGTTCATCGATTCCTTCACCTGTACGTGTGTGCAGTCGCAAGATTTCAACGTTATCTATTAACAGACGACATTTGCTTCCAACAAAGATTTTTCAACCCAAGCAAACGAAAATGATGTGTCTCTTGTCTTTTCCTCATTTTTAACTTCAATATAACCATGCCCGGCATAGATATTGCTCCATCATTCATCCTTGCTGTTCCACGCCATTTTTCAAGCTTTCTAAGCTTGGTTTACAGCAACCAGCTCCGTGTCAGCCATACGGTTTACTCTTTCGAATAAATAATAATAACCAGCAATAATAATGATAGTGATTATTATAATACTAATATTAAATTTATATATATATTTTTTTCATAATTACAGTGCATTTTTATCATACTAATAATAATAATAAATATTAATTTTACATTTTAACAGTTTCTATTTATTTATTTATTTTTTTTGGAGGTTTTTACTTAATGTCATTCTTTATAAATATATATTGCATTTTTTTTTTAATATCTGATTATTTAATATTATCTATTTCTCATTGTGTTTATTTAGTTGCGTCCGAGTTTGGTTTGTTGAGCTGCTTCCCCCGACCTCCCTTTGTATCGCTCAATCGCGTTGGGAGATCTCTAGGTTATAGCATTTTGCTGATCGTTTCAGCTTTTGCCATTTCCCAGGGGTCTCTTTCTGTTCCGTAATTCTTCCCGCTCTGATTCCCGCATTTATCTTTAGTAATTTCATTTTGAGGATGGGGATATAGTATGGTGGCTTAACGGATTAAATTCGGACATGATTGAATAAAATATATATAATTAAATCATATAGCACTTGCTTCCATTCGACAAGTCGCATAATTCGTGCCTCTCCTTTTACAATAATAATAAATCTACAACTTAAGTTATAACGTTAATAAAACTGTTTAAAATCTTCAAGTGTCAAAGCCATCATTCAACCTATTTACGATATATATATATATATATATATATATATATATATATATATATATATATATATATATATATATATATATATATATATATATATATATATATATATATATATATATATATATAGTCAGACTACTTGGAGGCGAATTTAGTTTGGTAACATAAATTAAAGAGAGAATATCATTTAGAGAGGTAAAGAAGAAAAGTAAAAAAGACAAGAGGAGCTACTCCAATTGTTGATGAAGATTTTTGTAAAGAAGAGAAAAGACAAAGGCTTGGTGTCTGACCAGTTTTTAATGACATTATAGGAGAAAAAATTCAGGATTGGTTTGGTGTCTTAACCAGTTTTCTAAAAATGTTACCTTATCGTAGAAAAAAGAAATCTAATTTTAAAACTTTCATATTTTAGTTTAAGTACTAATTAAAAAGCCAAGGTACTTTCAGAGGAGCTCCAGTAGTTTGTGACCTTGTTCTTTTTTGGAATTTTAAAAGGAATATTGTTTTCTATGTGTCGCTCTATATTAACTTTTATACCTGATCATCTGATTTGTATGAATATCGATACGAATCTATATCATCAGCCCCGTGAGTGGGCTGCACAACTTTGGGTTACCGGGGGTCAGGAGCATCCTAAATCCTTTAATTTTCTTCTCTGTACATCGGTACAGGCTGTTGCTGATTTGCAGTTGACACCTCCCCACAAATTTTTGGGAAAGGTTGTTTTGAATATATATATATATATATATATATATATATATATATATATATATATATATATATATATATATATATATATATATATATATATATATATATATATATATATATATATATATATATATATATATATATATATATATATCATATATATAAAATGCCAGCGAACCTCTGTCCTTTTGTTGAGGTTGCATGGCCAGGAAAAATTAAGTTAATAGGTTTTCTTGACAGAGTAAAATTGTTGTGGAGTTTTAGGAGTTTGATATCAAACTCTACTTTAGGCTCAACCAGTCATGATATTTTAAATAACCACAGATGTTAGTGGTTTCGAATTCAGATAGGCTGACCTGCAATAGAAAGAAAAGTTTTTTTAAGGTGATTTTTGTATGTTTGAATAGCAGGACTGTTGCAACTTGCAAATGTTTTTTAGTGATGTGTGAGCTTTAAAACTACAATACACCACAGCGTTAAATGCAATTAGTTAATTATTGGAAATCTACAAACGTCAGTTTTTGTCCGATCAGGTAAATTGTTCTGAGGTTTCAAACTATTTGTATATAGTAGTAGTTACACAAGGAGTGAACCCTGAACCTTAAGAATGTGAAAAACTCGTTTTTACCCCACTTAACCACCGTGAATATATATATATATATATATATATATATATATATATATATATATATATATATATATATATATATATATATATATATATATATATATATATATATATATATATATATATATATATATATATATATATATATATATAGGGTGGTTAAATTGTATGGGCCGATGTTGAATGTGAACCACACCTAAACGTCAAATTTTTTACTGCATTTCATTTGACTTTTTTTTTTCAATTTCAATTTCAGACTTACTCAATTTGAACCATGGAAAGATACACAATGTAAAGTAATTTGTGTTGTATTCAAAATCAACATCGGCCCTTAAAATTTAACCACCCTATATATATATATATATATATATATATATATATATATATATATATATATATATATATATATATATATATATATATATATATATATATATATATATATATATATATATATATATATATATATATATAATATATATATGGTTGAACAGGTTTTGCTAGCTGCACCTTTTCTCATTGAAAACCCTGTGGGGTACATCACACAATCATTCAATCTTGGGAGAGTTTTTCTGTACGAATGGACAGTCAACTGGAGATTTTTACCAGAGGAAATATTTGTTCATCGAGGACTTCATGTGGGTCTTCTGACTGCTCATTTGGTTGTCCTTGCCATCTTTGCTTATACTCACTGGAGACAGTAAGTGTCAAATAAGTACCCATTGAGTTCTTTAGCTAAATGTTTTGAAAGTTTTTTGTTTAAAAATGTTTTGGCCATGTAACTTGAGGAAGATAAAATTTGATGACCTTTTTAACCCACTCGTGTGATAGTATTTCCGCAGGAGATCTTTCATAATAGAAGGATATGATGTCATGTTTTGATGGTGTAGCATTTTTGTTTGTTACTCGCTTGTTGAGCCTGCGACAGTGTTGCCAATGTCATAGGGATTTGGAAGATTGAAATAAAGCAAATTTTCCTTTTCGTTAAAAAAAAAAAAAAAAAAAAAATTCAACAGTAAACAAAATAAATAAAGAAAATAGAGATCAATATTAAACTTAAACTCAGGAAAGATAAATGAATAAACAAATGTATTAAAATAAATATGGTATACACTACTTTAAAAAAAAAAAAAAAAAAAAAAAAAAACTTCCTTCATATTACCACTCAATATAAAGTTCTCTCTCTTCCCAAGCTGCATCATAATTCCCTAATATACTAAGAGAATAAATTCCAATTAAAATTTTATTTTACAGAAATACGTAGATATAGAAGAAAATTCTCACTCTTGTAGTCATTGTTGGTTTACTTTTTATTTCATTATTTATTAGCGAACCAGTTGTTAAAAAACCTTTTCATTAGAATGAATTGGTTGATAGTGCATTTACTGTTTGATTAGACGGGGAAAGCAAACTGGTTGTTAACCCCTTTGACAGGTACGAAACTGGCTATTACAATCACCTCCCCCCTCCCACCACCTTTTTAATAGATATATCTGAAAATAATAAATTCCTCAAACAAATTTTTACTTCCTACATGTATTTACTTTTCTTTCTTCTTTTTCTCTATAAAATTACTTAGAAATATATTATTCTTAGTAGTAGGAGTAGTTACCCTAGAAACTCATGTCCGCTTAAATTTTGTTCACAATCACACGGATGGTAGTTACTTTTAGTTGTAAAATATTTTGATGGGTAAAATCTTACGTATTTTATGTATGTTTTTATTTTTATTATATTATTACTATTTGCTGTTATTATTATTATTATCATTATTATTATTGTTATTATTATAAAGAAGTAAAAGAATACGAGTAATTAAAGAAGGAAAAAAAACTTGAGACAATTATTTTTTGTAATACATTTTAACCTATCCTTAAGATTGATTTTGCCTTTTTAGTCTTTATATTTTTTTATTTCATTTACTTTTATTTTAAATATGTTGCTTTTTGTTAATTTTATTTATTTTATTTTTTATTTTTTTCTGAATTATGTAAAACATTTTACTTACTTCACTACCAGTTTGTATATATATATATATATATATATATATATATATATATATATATATATATATATATATATATATATATATATATATATATATATATATATATATATATATATATATATATATATATATTTTGATAGCCACTGTGATAAACCGTGGAATCATTTTTTATACCTTCGATAACTGCTGATCGGGGAATATAAATATATTAAGGAAAGTTGCATTAAATATTGGTTGTTTGTGTATAATTGCAGATATTTGATACATTATGGATCGCTTCAAGATACCAAATTGGATGTAAAATGTCAACTACTTTTGCAACCAATGTTCATGAGTAACTTTGTGGGAATCGTCTTTTGCAGGTCACTTCATTACCAGTTTTACATATGGTATTACCACACAATACCTTACCTCCTCTGGTGCACTACTCTAAGCATCCCTTCAAGGTGAGACAAATTTTGTACTTTTTATTTTTATTTTATGCACCGGGTCGGCAGACTGGTGGTTTCTTCACTAACAATCGATAAGACATAGGATCGATACCCATTTTAGTTCTTTTCACCCACCTATTATAGATAAAGTTAAAATAATCTTTATAAAAAAAGGAGTCCTTTTTGCATACACTTGTAACGTAATTAAAAGACTTATAGGATCTGGGTGGATCTATAGTTTGCAAAGATTAAGAAAAAAAAAAATCCTTTTCTATTCAGATCGAAAATATTGGGTGGTCTTTTGCAATTCACAAGAGCGTACAGGAATGTAATAAAAACTCACATACATAAATTTAATCGCTCATTACTAATATATATATTTTATTTCCAAGATGTTAATATTTAATAGAAAAATATTAGGCCAAAGTTGTCCAGAAAACACAGTAAAGTAATAAAAATAGCACGAAAATCTGAAAAGTTTCTTCGCTTGGTAAAGGTGTGAAGATTAATGTAACAAAGTAGTGTATGTAATAATTATTTTCTAGAAAATTGTTTAATGCCCAAATGGAGATCTTTAACTTCCTGAAATGATGAGGAAGCCAATATATATATATATATATATATATATATATATATATATATATATATATATATATATATATATATATATATATATATATATATATATATATATATATATATATATATATATATATATATATTATACGAAAAGTATGTAACTAAGTTTGGTTAGGTTTGTTTTAGGTTATTGAGCTTTGTTGGAATACATTTTGTTCCATGTGCTGAAATTCAGTTCTTCTTCTATGAAGTTTACTTGTTCTTTATCTTCAAATCTTTTCGATTTTTTCATTATTTTGTTATTTGGACAATTTAAATTTTTTTCTCAATTAGATAATTTGTTAGAAATATTCTTTTTATCATAATTAGTGATTAAAATTATATTGTAAGTATGTGAAGTTACATTACATTCTAGATTCCAATACAGTAAAGTAACTCAATATTAGAATTGTACCCTCCATTTTAAATAAATTACTTAAGTGTCACCCCAATTCTATAGATTGACGGAATTCTTGAGGTAGATATTGTACTTAAGTGGGTGAGAAATAAAGGAGTGTAACCACAGACAAAGTATATACTGTTGAACATTTTCTATATTAAAACGATTACTCTTATTTAATTAAGCAAAGGTTATTCTCGGTTCCAATTTTCAAAGGCTAGTAACATAATGTAAGTTTTTTGATAGTGTGAAGTTAAAATAATAAAAGAAGCAATCATTGTAACCCGACAGTAAGAGGATTTGGGGTCGAGGAGTGATGTAATGCAGCCTCACGTCAGTTTTGTAGACAAATGCCCTATTTCTTATGTAAGGTATGTTTACGCATATGACATAGTGTTTGAGCTTTGTATGATTTTTTTCTTTAATATTTTTTGACCGGCACCATCTCACGAGAGTGGGAAAGGAGATTATATATAATATATATATATATATATATATATATATATATATATATATATATATATATATATATATATATATATATATATATATATATATATATATATATATAATTTTTTTTCTTTTTTCTTTACAGATCGCCACCACTCACGGGCAGAGCCCTTTTCAAGGAGGGGGCACACACAAGGGGGAAGAAAACTCATTCAAACACATACCTAACGCACATCCCTCAGGTGGGCACAAACGGAAGCCTTGAAGAGTGGAAGATTAAATACAGTAGGGAAAATAGAAGATGGTAGAGAGTTCCACAGAACAGAAGTGGCTGGGAAGAAGGAGGCACCACAACGGGCTAGCCTGGGGTTTCCTACATCCACACAAAATTGGTGCGAAAGCAGGGCACCCCTTGTGCAACGAGGACGACGCAACGGTGGAGGAATGCGAGAGGCCAATTCCCTCGAGCACCTGCCATTGTAGTACCTATAGAAAAGAGATAGCGCGCCAACGTCACGTCGCAGAGATAAGGGATCAAGAGAGTTTGAAAGTAAAGGACAGTTAATTAATCTTTTAGCTTTAGATTCAACCCTATCCAGAAGAGAGGAGGAGCCGGAGCCCCCCCAAATGTGAGAACAGTACTCCATACAAGGGCGAATAAAACCCTTATATATTTGGAGTAACTGCTCAGAAGAAAAAAATTCTCGCAACCTGAACAGAATTCTCAGTTTCTTAGAGGCCGCTTTAGCAACCATTGTGATATGTGATTTCCAAGACAGTTTATTGTTTATGTTTAGACCAAGAATGTTAATGTTATTTACAGGTGAGACGGGAGAGCCGTCGAAGAGGATAGGAAAGTTAGGAGGTGTTTTTGAGAGGGAGATGTGAAGAAGTTGAGTTTTTAAAGAGTTGAACTTCACAAGGTTGCTATAACCCCACC